>JANQAP020000103.1:466145-481975 GCA_026874005.2 Erythroxylum coriaceum
TTTTAAATTAATCATTAAAATTGATTAATTATTAAATTATTCCTATATTCGGATAAATGAAAACAAAGAAACAAATTATAATTTATATTGAATCATTATTAAATAAAATTTTAAAAATTATTATAAATAAATTTATTTCTGTTAAATTAATTTTAATAAATGTCTTACAATCCGCGATGTCTGATGAACCAAACGTCGCAGAATATACCTTTTTTGTGACGTCCTTAAAACGTCGTTAAAAATCAATCAATCCGTGACGTTCTCACAAAACGTCGACAAATATCCCTACCTTTCCTGACGTTTTAGGAAACGTCGCCGAATATCGTTGGCTTTCACGACGTTTTCCACTAGACATTGCGGATACCTATTACCTACCCCGCCATCTGCGACGTTTTTTGTGACGTTTTAATAAACGTCGGAGAAGGTTTTCTGTGACGTTATATTTCCTTCTGTGACGTTTTAAAAACGTCGCAGAAGGGTTCCATTTCTTGTAGTGTATAACACACCCCTCTCTTTCTTTTGTATAACTTTTCGAGTAAATACATGTCCTCCGCGTAATCCTCACCGGCAGCTGAGTTACCATCATAAGGCTGTGCGATTGTGCTTCATATGAGTAGTATTGTAAATGTTATCATTATTTTTAATAACATGATGCCTTACCTGCAATAATTTAAAAGTTAAGCTATTTGATAATCTATTAAATATAAATCAATGATAGGCCATACTAGCTGTAACAAGTTAATGCTGGTGTTGTTCCAAAACTTGGAACATCTCTCTCTTTCCTTAGTTTGTGTCCCACATTGAAAGAGTAAGGAAGTTTCACCTAGTTTATATACTAGACTGTTTTGTGAGACTTTGAATCAAGTCTCTTGAGGAGGGTATGGATACCACATACATATGCATGCATCCCTTGGCCTGGCTTGGTTGTGATGTGACGTGGTCACACGTGTGACAAACTTTTTTGGGACCCACTTGGTTTAATTCATATGATTTTATTACCTAATAATGTTACTAACATTACTTGAAATCTCTACAGGTTCCCACTTTTATTACCCAATAATGTTCCTTTTCTTTATACATAACTTCATCCCCTCTTTTTAGATACACGTTACTTGCATCTCTCCTTCCCCATCTTCTCTTCTTCATATAACAAACGTACATATGGTCCTTTCTTGGTTCTTCTGCTTTTCTTAATTTTTGGAGACAGTTCCTACTTTGCCTTTTGGAGTGCATTGAAGTTAGCGGAGAAAACGTTAACCCTGAAGTCAAATCCCGCTGTCCTGATGCACCGTTGAGGGGGAATTTTCAACTTAGAACATTGATTTTCACAATACCTTGCGTTAAGATAAGTTGTTCCAATTTATTCTTATTGCTATTTCACTATTAGTTAAGTGAGTTACAAAAACCTTGTATGTCATGTAAAATCAATCAATAAATAAAGTATGCTTCCATGTAGTTTCATGACTTGATAAATCATAAGATAACAAAATAGTTTTTAGAAATGACTATTTCTTATTTCTACTACATGCTACTAAATCATATCTTAATTAAAATAACATTATTATCAATATCATTTTTTCTTATATTTTTTTAGTTTTATCTAATTTAATCAATTTTCAATTTGTTATCTTTTGATTTTATTGTTTGAAATTTATTTCTTGATTGAATTCTTAATAAATAATTGCTTTAAAATTGAATTTGATACTCTAATCCAGCATCAATGTCAATGCAACTTAATAATTTGATCTTACATAGTTGGTCGACTGTAAGTGTTTGAACCTTTAAATGCTAGGGAAACTTGATTGTATTAAGAGAACATGATAACTTAGTAGTGAAAGCTTGATATATATAGTTTTGAATTTTAATTTAATGAAAATATGAAAACTTGAGTGTTTAAAGAGTTTTTAGGCTTGAATATTTGTAAGATTTTTATTACTTTCCTCTTAGGCACATTATACCACAAGATACCAAAGTTTAGTCGATCATTTAAGGTAGCAATTGGTTTTCTAACTTCAGAGGCTTCTCCTTCCTAATAGATATTGAAGATACTATAACCTAATTAATACCTAAATAAGGATCATTTATAGATAAATTTTTTCTGGAACTCTTCATTACATACCATTAGGAAGTGTCATGGGTAAAGTTACTCTAGTTTAAGCGTAATCTCGAGAAAGTTTCTTTTGCGTATGGCTAGCCATGTAGTAAAAGTTCAATACAATAGACAAAATTAACGGGAACCATTATTATAATCTACTTTACACGTTCTATAACTAAGGAAATGAAGACTTTTACTAAGAAAATTTTAATATATATCAAATACATATGTAACAGATTTTGTATGGAGCAAGAATGGCCAAAGACAGTTGAATGGGGAAGTAAAATGAATTACCACAGCAAAGAAGTTCTCATCATTTTCAAGCTGACCTTTTGCACCATGTATGCTATACAGGAATAAAGGAATATAAGAATATCCATAAATGAATATCACCACTCTCTCTCATGGATAAGACAAATTATACAAGCTAAATTAGTCTCAAACTTACCTATCCCAAACATAATAGCTAAGTGGAACTCACGCTAGTCTTATGGACTTGTCCCACTTTCGTTAGCCCAAGGCCTATATGGTATAACTAGCTTTATTAGTTTGATAGTTTAAAGATGGTTATAGTCTTAATCCTCAGTAGTGCCTTAATACTATTGTTTTTCATCTTCCAAAAAGGATCTTTATTAATTTCAACTTAATATGATTAAAACATGTCATCCACTTATAAATTTTTAAAAGTTGTTGCTATTGGAATTATTTCAACGACCATAAAAACTTTTGTAGAACATGATTGATCATTTATATTTCTATATATCTAGAAGATTGTACACATATACCTTTTGATTGGTAGGCACTCAAAATTATCATAGTTCAGTCTTTGTTCTATAGTCTTAATCCATCTCATATACCTTACAAATCTTGGCTTTTATTTTGATGAAAAGAACTTCAAGTTTTACATTAAAATATAGTTAACTCCTAATGTTTGAGAGTATTTGAAAAGTAAAAGGGTCACTTTTAACCTTAAGTTTTACACCAACCTACAAGTGTGACCTAAACATTCAGATGTTAATAATTCTAACCATAACATTTTTAAAAAGTTCAATTGTAACCTAACCCTAACTAAAAATTCAAAACGCTCTGTTAAGTGCCAGATTAGCGCTGACCTGGCACCTAACAATTATTATTCTAATCAAATTGCTTTTTAATTTAATTTAATTTAAATTTTATTTTTTATTAGGAGTATGGGACCCATATTTAATTGAACATTAATCAGATCATTAATGTTAACCTACCATTTTTGTTAAGCAGAAGGATTAAATCATCGTTTTGTTTACGCATCGTGTAGTTTATAGTCTCTGTCCGACCCTCCTCATTTCATCGACTCTCCTCATTTCATTCTCCTTGTTGAATCCATCACTGTCTGTTTGGGAGAGAATTTACCACAAGCATCGTTGTTCATAGGTGAGTGCCTGTGTGGGTTCTGTTGTGTTCACCGTCTTGATCTTCCTTTTGATGGGTTGTGTTGGGAGTTTGGTAGAAATAATTAGTTGTTTAGTTTTAGCATCTTTTATGGTTTATCATCTTTTCTTACCATTTGCATTTCATGTTAGAGAATTAACAACCATAAATCTTAACTTATTTGGTAATATTTCAAGAAAGCATGTGACCATCTTTTTGGACCCTAATATTTAATGGCTTTTATCTGACCTTGTTTATTTGTTTGATATTTTGCTTGAAGAGGACCTTGAAATTCTCTCTTTCTTGAGGTTTACATATTGATATCTTTCCTCAATGAGCCTTCACTCTTATTCTGAGGGATGATAGTTATAGGTTGCATTACGTTTTAATGGGTAATTTAGTATGCTTTTAGTTGTTAATTAGATGATTTGTGCATGTTTAGGTTTAGAATTGTGTTAGTGTGATTATCAGTTTGTGTTTTTGAGTGTTATATGGGTTAGAGCATGATATTGGGCTTTAATTTTGAGTGTTTGAGGTGTTTGTTAGTATTTGAGATACGGTCGGAGAAGAATTAGAGAAAGTTCGAAGGAGGGACAAGTGCCATGATAGTGATAGAAGCAGGAATGATAGGCATTGGCCACGATCGTGGCAGGCGTGATGACAGATGTGGGAACAACTTTTTGAAGATTATTTCAGACATTTGTGCCAGATAAAACCTAGTTTTTACCCTAAATGGGAAAAGAATATAAAAGAAAAAGAAAGAAGTCTTAAAAGGGAGCCTCCATTTTCCATTTTGAGAAAGAACACAAGGAAGAGGGAGAGAAGGAGAGAAGAGAAGCGAACTTTCATCTAGCTGCTGTCCAGCCACTCCAACCCAGCCATCTCAAGTTATTTTCTATTTCTTCCTATTATTCATTTCATCTTCATGCATGCTTTAGGTTTGAGGATGCTGAATATGTTGCCAAGGATGTTTTAAACTTTTTTAGGGATTTATTTTTGAATCAATGTTAATTTGATTGCTTTTGTTGTCAATGTGTTGGGTATTGTGATTGTTTATCATATTTACATGCTTCGGTAATAAATCGAGAGAGTGAACTGATAGCAAAATGATTAGGTTGGGTAATGAGAGTTAAACGATCTAATAGCTCACACAAACAATCAAATCAGTAATTTATACGAAGAGAGATGTTATGTGAGGACCCGATTGTCTATTAGAATGCTTAAGATCTAATTGGGATGTGGACTGTTTTTGTTAATTGAGAGATTGCAATTTCAGTAATTCAATTCAATTAGGGCTAATGATTATAAGTCGAAAGAGTAATCCCCCCTTCGAAATTCTTAGACCGCTACCAAATTAACTCTAGAGTAATCGAGCTAGCATTAGATGATAGGGTAACTCCCCCTTTCTTATAATTGGTTAATCTTCCTTATGTGATTTTTGAGTTGTTAATTAGCTATGCTTAATTTTGATTTCTTTGAGTTAATTTTATAATTTCACTTTCAATCTATCCATATTCAATTGTTTAATTTTCTACTCATTTTTATTTTCAATTTAACTACATTTTTAGGCCTTAGACAAATTAGGATTCAATTAGGTCACTAATTTCTCGTGGGATCGACACTTTAATACTACAAGTTTACGATTCGTACACTTGCAAATATTAAGAGTTTTATTAGAAGTAAAAATTACTCAATAAGTTTTTGGTGTCGCTGCCGGGGAACTAGTTTAGGAAATTTTAAATTCCTTTATTTTAAGGATTTATTACTCTTTCTTGTGATTGTGGTACCCAATCACACGAAATAAAAAAATGAAGAGAAGGAAGTTTAGGCGTAAAATAGAAGACATCAATTTGTACATCACAAGGAAACTATAAGTAATCCAAAAAGTTAAATGCCAAGAAGAGATAGAAAGGACGATGATAGAGGAAATTTATCATAGTGAGCAAAGGACCCTTGCAAACTTCAATGAGGCATAATTTGGTCAGAGAAGTAATCATCCTTATTGAAACACTTACAATCCGAGGTGATAGAACCACCCATATTTCTTTTGATTTAACAATGCAAGAACTCAAATAGGAATTCAATACTTGTTAGGATTTCAACACGATGAGTCCAGTTTATAGGATTCTAAATTGGACAAGATCATGAACAAGCTTATGAACATAGAAGAGGCCTAAAAGAGACTGGAAGGGAAGTTTGACCAAGTAATGGAACATCATGCCTCTTTTATTCATAACCTAGAGGTTCAAATGAGCCAGCTTTACAGGGAATTCTGTTAGAGAAATGTGGAAAACTTTCTGAACAACATGGAAGCAAACCCAAGAGAGCAATGTAAGGCTATCACACTTAGGAGTGGGAAAGAGCTAGAAGAATCAGTGGAAAGATAAGCCAAGATCCATTTTGTAAAAAACCAAGAGAAGAAGAAAAGGATGAAGACAAGAATGAGGACCCTCCATACATTCCTCCTCATTATTATCCATCAAAAATACCATTTCTATAAAGACTTCATAAGACTGAATTGGATGCACCATTCGTAAAGCTCGTGAAAAAGCTAAAAAAGTGGCAAATTTACTTGTCTTTTATGGAAGTGTTGAAACGCAGGCCCAAGTATGCAAGGTATCTACCGAGCAGACTTGGGATGATAATCAAACATTAGCCATGACAGAAACCTCCAGCTCCTTAATTACCAACCATATGCCCTCACAATTGACAGATCCAAGGAGCTTTACAATACCCTATATAGTTGGTAATTTAACAATTTCAAAATGTTTATGCGACTTAGGCACAAGTATAAACCTTATGCCTTTGTAACCTTTTAGGAAATTGAGGCTAAGAGAGGTGAAGCCAACATCTATGCATATTCAGTTGGCAGATCATGATAGAAGCAAGTAGGGAAGGCCACGATCGTGACATAAGTAGGAATGACAGGCCACGATTGTGGCCATGACAGAAGTGGGGACTACTTCGGAACTCAACTTTTAGAGGGTTATTTCAAACATTTGGGTTGGGTAAAACTTAGTTCTATAAAAGAAAAAGAAAGAAGCCCTAAAAGGGAGCCTCCGTTTGTTTTCTTGAGAAAGAACACATGGAAGAGGGAGAGAAGGAGAGAAGAGAAGGGGAGTTTCAGCCAGCTGCTGTCTAGCCACTCTAACCCAATCATATCAATTTATTTTCTATTTCTTCTTGTTATTCATTTCATCTTTATGTATCCTTTAGGTTTGAGGATGTTGAATATGTCGCCAAGGATGTTCCAAACTCTTTTAGCGATTTGTTCTTGAATCAATGTTAATTTGATTGCTTTTGATATTAATATGTTGGGTATTGTGATTGTTTGTTATATTTTCATGCTTTGGTAATAAATCGAGAGAGTGAATGGATGCAAAAAGATTAGGTTGGTTAATGAGAGTTAAAAAATATAATAGATCATAAAACAATCAAATCAGTAATTTATACGAAGAAAGATCTCATGTGAGGACCCAATTATCTATTAGAATGCTTAAGATCTAATTGAGTTGAGGGTTGTTTTTATTAATTGAGAGATTAAAATTTTAGTAATTCAATTCAATTAGGGTTTATG
This sequence comes from Erythroxylum coriaceum, assembly GCA_026874005.2. Lineage (NCBI taxonomy): Eukaryota > Viridiplantae > Streptophyta > Magnoliopsida > Malpighiales > Erythroxylaceae > Erythroxylum > Erythroxylum coriaceum. Next base: position 473,225 of record JANQAP020000103.1, read on the forward strand.
ATTTAGGGTTAATGATTATAACTTGAGGGAGACTAATCCACCCTTCAAAATTCTAGGACCGATACGGAATTAACTCTAGAGTAATTAAGTTAGCATTAGATGATAGGATAAATCCCCTTTCTCATAATTGGTTAAACTTCCTTGTGTGATTTTTGATTTGTTAATTGGTTGTGCTCAATTTCGATTTTCTGGCATTAATTTAGAATTTCAATTTTCAATCTATCCATATTCAATTGCTTAAGTTTTTACTCATTTTCATTTATAATTTAATTACACTTTTAGGCCTTGGAAAAATTAAGATTCGATTAGTTCACTAATTCCTCGTGAGATCGACACCTCATATACTATAATACAACCATGCACTTGCAGAATATTGAGATTTTTATAAGATTGAGACTTGCTCAAGAAGGGACTTGATTAAATTAGTTGTTTTTTTTTGTTTGATCATTCTTTGTTAGCTTCTTGCTTGCTATTGTCCTTATTTTTAGGGATATGTTCGACACTTTGGATTGCAGAATGAAAAATTAGAGTTCAAATTTCTGATATGGAGGAATGAAAGACCATGTTTATTTGTCAAAGCATGTAGATTATCTTTTGCTTCCTCAATCAAGTGACCATAATGTTCATTATTGACCTTACAAATGCTCTCTTTCAATGCTTTCTGATTTGAAATTAACAAGCTTATGGAGGTTTTTGCCATTATTTTTTTTGTAGCTTAGCATTTAAAAATAAAAATTTTAACCATATTTCACAATTGGTTGAGTGAGGTCCACTTCTAGGTAATGGTCTATGCATCAATTTTTATATATTTTTGGCAGAATGGATGAGTGAAGGGAAACTCAAAAAGCAATATTATTTTGTTTTGTTTATTTTTCTTTTTCATTTTTTGTTTTATATGTTTGTAATGAAAGGAGCTTTTGATTACACATGGTTTGTATTCTCGTTTATGATAATATTGAATATTTATTTCCTGTCTCATTTATGACATATGAATATTTATTTCCTGTCTCATTTATGACATATGATCATACACTTATTGATATAAATGTTAATATCAATCTATTTGGATCTTATTAGTCCATTTGGATCTTGCATTTCTTAATGGTGGTGGATATTGTGGTAACCACATGCAGAGTATAAATCTTTAAATTGTCATATTTGTGGATATAAAAGGAGGAGGGGATGCATGTCCCTGCAGACCAATTCAAGGTTCATATATATGTTTGTAGTTAATAGATGTTTTGGTTTTGTCATTATTAATTGCTTAAATGCAAGATTTAGTTTGTGACTAATTTTTGGAATAATTTTTTCTTGAGTGATTTGCTATGTCCTTATTGAAATTATATCATGTCATGGTCATTGATCTTGGTTAAGAATCACAGCTAGAGAAATCTTAGGTTTCATCCTTTATGTCACTTAACTACAAGTGAGTTAATTATTTTCCTACAATTTAGTAGCCTCAGAGTAAGATTTACTTACAGTTCTTATAGTATTTACCCACAATCTAGTAGCCTCAGAGTAAATCATGCTTTTCACCTTACCTAGAATTCAATCTAGTTCTTTCTTAACTGAGAAATTGATTTCGTTCTTATTTTATGCTTTATATGTTCAACTCAATTACTTTGATACTGCCAGCTTATCAATTTTAAGGTTAACCTCTTGTTTAGAAAATTCTTGATGTAATACTCAAATAATGGCAACTTAGTGTGTATCTCAGAGTAGTTTGTTACATCAATTAATTCTAATATGGAGATGGAAGTTGATATAGTGATTTTATTCCTACAGAAATGTAATTTGATAACTTTATCTATATAGACAATATAAGGAGATTTGAAAACATATCTATAGTAGAGAGATCTTAAGACAATTGAACTTTTTACGTTATCATTTTCTTCCTTCTACAACATAAAATATCCCCTCCATTGCATTGTCCATGGCCTTTGAGAACTTAACTTCTGGGAAATTTACTAATAGACATTCATGGCTGTTTAGAGAAGTGCTCTTAAGGCAATCACTTTTAGCACTTATTGTACAAATCATTTTATGATTAATAAAGGCATTTTTCATTATTTTGATGTTCATAAATTTATGGATTTGATGTTGATCATAAGTTGATTTAATGAAGTTCTTGATACAAAATATAGCATGGAGGAAATCATGACGAGATCATGATAATGAGATTCCTATCATGTATAATTATGTTAGTTTCTAAACTTTCCTTAGTCATAGGATTAATGAGATGGGATATCATTAATCTGAATAGACTAGCGCATGTTATACTCCTTGATTAGATCAAGCAGTAGATCTTATAAGCTGTAGGCATGAGTTGTTTAGAGTTAACATGTGGATGCTTACTAAAGGTAGTAAGTACATTGGATTGACCTACTATAAGACAATCATATGGATATTCTATTCCAGTGTCAATGATGGTCTCATCATAGAAATGGTGCAAGTATGCTTTGACTTAAGGTGCTCAAGGATATCTCAGATATTGATACTGTGTTTTGACTCCATTCATCGTTGCCTTTCAGGGGTTACTCACAGGGTAGTGATTGGGTACAACTTGAGGTATTCGGAGGTAATTGAGTAGGCAATAAAGGATTTAGCATTCCTGATAGAAGGAGATGATACCCACAGCCTCTTGTCAGGGTCATTACTCAGAAATCTCTAGCCGAAGCATATATGTGTTATGGAGAGAGTCTTTAATGATACATAGAGTAATGGGATCCTCAAGACAAGATCCAATATCACTTGGACTAGATGTGACGTAGTCAGTTTAGTGGGAGTTGACGCTTTGACCATACTCTGAACCAAGTGGGGTATAGATGGTGAAAGGAAAAATTGCATAGCAATATTGCTTATGGAAGGGTTCATAGTCAAACCACTGACTTTCTGGTTAATTGGCGGTCATGACGTATTGCTAGATACTACTTTTGATTTACTTAAATTAAGTGTTAATTTAAGTGGCCAGCATAACTGGGAACCTAATGTGTCACACACATAGGAGATCCGAAGGATGAGTAAAATGGTCTTGAATGGTGATTCAAGATATGAGAGAGTGTTTCGGGATTGTATCGCGATGTGATCGTGGTAGAAAATGTTGCATGGAATGGATTAGAAACAAGTGCTGGCTTCCATTAGTGCATGCTATTCATGGTCAGTAACTTCCCATAACTTTCCATTAGTGATGGGGGTTATGGAAGGTCAAATGGTACAGAAAATTGAGATGATTTTCGTGCATCTTGTGTAAGACACAAAATGAAAAAGATAGGTTCTTTTTCTTACACACACACACTTTTTCTCTCTTACTCTCTCAAGAGTTCTTGTCTTTCCTAGCACAAAGAAAGAATTCTAGCCATTTTCTAGGGAGGTTTCATCCTTCTATCTTCATGTGGATTTTCATTAGAGATGGCCTATGTTGGTCGTTTTGGTTTACGACAACCCAACATGGAGAAGATTAAAGAACGAAGGAGATCGTCAGAAAGGTATATAAACATCTTACATTTCATGTTTTTGTTTTTCTATATCTATAAGCATGAGTAGATCTGGTTTTTACTGCATATATTTGATATATATTATGTATGAGATGCATGATCAGAACCTAACAATGGTATCAGATCCATCTTGTGCCTTGTTAGATGTAGAATACATGACATGTGAAAACTGTTTTCATTGATGTGACAGCTTAGGGTCCTGTAATGTTTTGTTCGAAATTAATTATAGAAAAATGGTTTTCATTATTTTCTTTCACCAATCTATTCATAAGATGTAGGTGAATGATTCAGTGTGATTGAAAATAATTTTAATGTGATTAAAATATTTAATTTCCACTTTACAAGAACAAGCATGAAATTTGTCTTTATGTTGGGCATGTGAGGTCTATTGGCTAAATTGATGAGGTTACTTATGATTTTCGTGAAATTTGATTCTAGAAAAATTATGTGAATATATTTGAATGTGCTTATTCCTCTTTAATTTTTTTAGAATTATTAAATTTTTTTTAATAATTTTATCAAACAATTTCACAGATCTGGACATTTTTCCAGAAATTGTAGGATTTGTTTTGTTTGATGTTTTTGTATGTCTATATTTCGGTTCCAGACCTTAAAAATATTTTTTATGTGATAAAATGTGTTAATTTGATGTTTGATGCATTCCTAAATGATTTTGCCTGAAATTTGATTTCCAGAAAATTTTAGAAGTCATATTTATCATTTTTAGTGTCTTATCGGTATTTCAGTGATCATGATAATTTTTGGGTGATTCCTAAATTATTTTGATCATCATGAAATGGCCTAGAGATTCTTGGAATGATGATTTGATTTTCTGGAAATTTTGAAAAATTATGGAAATTAATTTTGGAAATTAATTTTGAAATAATTTTGGTAGAGTAATAGATTCTTTAGTAAGACTAGAAAAATTGGCATGTATGATAAAATTGAAGTTGTTTAATTTTAGACATCAAATAATTATTTAAGGTAAATTAATTATGAATTAATTTCTGTAATTAGGAATTCATGTTAATTAGATTTATATTAATTCCAATCGAAATAACATACAATAGTAATTTTAGCCAAGTTAGTACAAGGACGATAGTAAATCTAAGTGTTGGATTGGGCTTAGATCTAAGTGTTGGATTGGGTTTCCATGTTAGGATCCATAAGATGTCATAACCAAAATGATGTGTTTACATATATGCATTAGAGAATGCATGGTTAGGAGAATATATGGGCTTGCATGATGGATGGTTATGGGCTTAGGCCCAATTTGATTGGGTAGTCCATATCATGCCATGTATATATATATATATATTGATGAGACCTTAGTTAAACCCTTCACTTAGAATATTAAAACTAATGCCTTCCTTTAATGTGGTGAGAACCAGAGTCCTTTTAAAGTTAGGGTTGTTCGGCAAACCCAGGCTCTACACAGATATGTTCGAACCATAGAAATAGGATTTCTAGATTAATAGGTCAGTTTTTAACTAGAAGCGTTGGTTTGTTAGGCAAACCCAAGATCAACGTGGATAGTGGCGAAGTTAGGTAATGTATATATATATATATATGAGTTATATATATGTATAAGACCATCTAAGTTTGATGAGACCTCAGTTAAACCCCTCACTTAGAATATTAAAACTAATGCCTTCCTTTAATGTGGCGAGAACCAGAGTCCTTTTAAAGTTAGGGTTGTTGGGCAAACCCAAGCCTGCTTTATACGGATATGTTCGAACCATAGAAATAGGATTTCCAGAGTAATGGGTCAGCTTTAACTAGAAGCGTTGTTTTGTTTGGCAAACCCAAGATAAACGTTTACAGAGGTGAAGTTGGGTAGTGTACATTAGATGTTCATGTGTCAAGAGTTGATAGCCCAATGAGTGTGCACACATCAACATCATTAGATTCGATAGTTGCATTTGAGATGCAATTGGTATGATTGATAACTACTGGTTGAACTAAGGTGGCTTGTCAGGCAAACCCATGGTCATTCTTAGGAACATTGGATATTGACCCACTAGGAGAATTTCTCTATGAGTTCTCTTAGATTTATATTGAGGGTTATGAATTTGTGAAAATAATGGGAGCCATAATGCGTGTTATTAAAGTCCTTATAGACATGCATTTAAGTACATTCTAATTTTTCTCTATTTGAAAATAGGTTGCTATTGCACGAGTCAACACCATGAGTACTAATGTGAAGCTAAGATCATTGATGGAAGCTAACAAGTTGACTGGACCAAACTTCCTTGACTGGCTTAGGAACTTGAGAATAGTTCTCAAGTCTGAAAAGTTTGGTTATGTCTTGGAAGAACTACTTCCCAATCCCCCTGTTGCTAATGCTTATGATGATGATCAGAGGGCATATAGGAAGCATCTCGATGATAGCGAGATGGTTAGTTGTAATATGCTAGCCATTATGTCACCGGACCTACAAAAACAACACGAGGCTAAGGATGCTCATACCATAGTCTATCATCTTAAGGAGCTCTTTGATGAGCAAGTAAGGTCTGAAAGGTTCGAGACTTCACGATTGTTATTCCACTCCAGGATGGTTGAGGGGACATCTCCAGTGCAGTACGCACTGAAGATGAATGGCTACATCAAACGGTTGGTCTCCTTAGGTTTTCTTTTGGATCATAAATTAAGTATTAACTTAATTCTGACGGGTTTAACCGATAGTTACTCACAATTTGTGCTTAATTATTAGATGAACAATATATCTAGCACAATTCCCCAGCTGGTCAACATGTTTAAGGTAATTGAGCCATCTATCCTAAAGGACAAGGTTGTGATACTACTAAACTCTTCTAGTTTGAAGAAAAAGAGCTAAAAGAAGATGAAGTCCGTAGGGCCTAAGGCAGGTGTTAAGAAAGCAAAGAAGACTACCTTGAAGGGAAGTTGCTTCCACTGTCGCAAGGATGGCCACTAAAATAGAAACTGCAAGGTCTATCTGGAGACCTTGAAGCAGAAGAAGGAATCTAATGCCCTATCTACTTCAGGTATTTATGTTATTGATATTCATACTATTTCTGATAACAACATATGGGTATCAGATATCGGTTGTGGCTCACACATTTGTATTGACATGAAGGGCCTTAGGAACAGTAGACAACTCAACAAGGGAGGGTCAGACCTGCGAGTGGGCAATGGAGTAAGAGTTGCTGCAATAGTTGTAGGAACATATGTATTGACACTCCATAGTGGGCTTGTACTAGAATTGGACAATTATTTTTATGTGCCTAATTCAACTAAAAATGTAATGTCTATTTTATTCTTAATAAAGTTAGATTTCATTTAAATTTCAATAATAATGCTTGTTCAATTTATTTGAATGGAGTGTTATATGCTTTGGGTACATTGTGCAATGGTATATACATATTGGATATGACTAAGCCGGTTCTAAATATCAATAATAACAAAAGAATAAAACGAGATAATGTGAAATTGTCTCAGCATTGTCGCCTTAGCCATATAAGTGAGAGATGCATGTCCAAACTATACAAGTGTGGTAGGTTAGGGTCATTTGATTATGAATCATATGACACATGTGAATCTTGCTTGTTAGGCAAGATGACTAAGTTACCCTTTAAGGGAAATGGTGAATGAACTAGTGGACTTTTAGACCTAATACATACTAATGTATGCGGTCTAATGTCCATACATGCCAAAGGTGGTTTCATATACTTCATTACCTTTATCGATGATCATTCTCGATCTGGGTATATGTATCTTATGAGATACAAGTCTGAAACCTTTGAAAGGTTCAAAAAATTCAGAAATGAAGTTGAGAAACAACTTAGGAGAAGTATTAAATCACTTCGATAGGATCGAGGTGGTGAATACTTAAGCCAAGAGTTTTTGGATTATATCAGGGATAATGGAATATTGTCCTAGTGAACTCCACCTTACACACCACAACATAATGGTGTGGCTGAGAGGAGAAACCCAACCTTGTTAGACATGGTGAGGTTTATGATGGGTTAGAGAATTTACCAAATTCCTTTTAGGGTATGCACTCGAAACTTCTGTTTATATATTAAACAGAGTCCCATCCAAGTTAGTTGATGTTACTCTATATGAGATATGGACTAATACCCTATCTTTCTCATATGAAAGTTTGGGGTTGTCTTGCTTATGTGAAGCAAATTCAATTAGATAAGCTTGAAGCTAAATCTAACAAGTGTTTGTTTGTAATATATCCTAAGGAAACTGTAGGATATCAGTTCTACCATGTTTTAGAGCAAAAGGTGTTTGTTTCAAAAAATTCTATCTTTTTAGAGAAAGAGTTTCTTCTAAGAGATGACAGTGGGAGAAAAATTGAACTTGTGGAAGTTCAAGATGCTCAAACAGATGCAGATTAATTGCTAAGACCCAAGACTATTATTCATAAAGATGAAACAATAGCTCAACCTTCTGACACACAAGAAGTTCATAGGTCAGGTAGTATACGTCATATTCCTAAAAGATACGAGTTTCTCATAAGTGAACTTAATGGCATATTGCTCATAGAAGATGATGAGGCTACTACCTATGAAGAGTTCAAAATCTAACAAATGGCTTCAAGCTATGAAATCCGAAATGGATTCCATATATGAAAACCAAGTATAGAATTTGGTTGACCCACCCAAAGGGATAAAACCCATAGGGTGCAAATGGGTTTTCAAGAAGAAAACTAACATGGAGGGTAATGTAGTTACCCATAAAGCTAGGCATGTAGCTAAAGATTATTGTCAAAGGCAAGGTGTTGACTATGACGAAATGTTTGGTCTAGTAGCTATGCTTACATCCATTAGGATACTCCTAGCCATTGCCACTCATTATGATTATGAGATATGGCAAATGGATGTGAAGATGATTTTCTATAATGGAAACCTAATCGAGGATGTGTATATGACACAACTTGATGGTTTCATATCCATGAATGGAGAAAAAGTATGTAAGCTTCAAAAATCTATTTATGGATTGAAGCAATCATCCAGTAGTTGGAATATCCGATTTGATGAGACAATAAAAAAGTTTGGTTTTTCACAAAATTCGGATGAGCCATGTGTAACACCCCACTCCCGCTGGACCTGAACCCGAACCCGATATCGATAGTGATATCCGAATCCGTGCCCCGCGAGAGTGGTGTGCCACATTACTTAACAATCAAAGTCGGTATAAATTTTTTTTTAAAAACCATAAACATAAAGAACAGAAAATCGTTAACCAAAACGGTTCACTTTGTTTTATAATCATTTGATACAAACAA
>JANQAP020000103.1:538861-564049 GCA_026874005.2 Erythroxylum coriaceum
GTCAAACTGACTTAAGTGTTTTGTATTTGTGGAAGGGCCCGAATGATTATTGAAAATTTCCGCTAATTGAAAATGATAATAAATGAATGGGGGGGCCAATTTGAGTATGTATTCCGCATGTTATATTATATAAAAAAAATTTATATCGACTATGAATGATTGAGTGCATTAGCACGCCACCCTCGCGGGGCATGGACTCGGATATCATCAACGATGTCGGGTTCGGGTCTTGCGGGAGTGGGGCGCTACAATGTATGAGACACTTGAGGGATTAGAAGTGTTGGTGTTATGGAAGGATCTTCCTCCTTTTAAAGCCACTTGGGAACCTCTGCTGCTAATACAAGAATTTTTTCCTAATTTTGACCTTGGGGATAAGGTGGGTATTGAGGGGGGGAGGGGTGTGGGGAGTAATGATAGGTTTGCTATTGTTAATAGGCTTTCAATTAAGTTTGTCTATATAAGGAAGAAATATCATGGCTACAAAAGGGTTGGCTCGAATTAATGGGCTCGTATGAGGTTAGGGAATGCTGGTTATTTGGTCAGGGAATGTTAGTAGAGTAGGTGGGTCATGTGTGATATGTTGTTACACTGCTTTGTCTTATCTGCTGAGTTGTCTATTTTCTATTGTTAGTGAGTCTGTTATTAATAGTGGGATGGGAAAATGTGTAAGGATGATTGGGAATCTTTTGTTATTCGAGTGGGTCTTGGGAGAGAAGGCAACCTCTCGAACATTGCTGGTGTCACCTATATCTTTATTTCCTTTCATCATCAATACAACACACTCTCTTTTTCTCTATTTCCAATTTATTAATCTAATATTAACCATTACTCCATACGTTTATCAACTATCACATTTCTGATCCTATCAACACACTTGCATGGCATTATAGAAAAGAAAGGGATAGCTTAAAAGAAGTCTACTTTGGCGTCAAGACTGTACAGGGTCTTCTGGAATTCAAGCACAAGAACAAGACCCATAAACAGAAATGGGTCGATGGGATTCAAAATCTACTACGTCAAGTTAGCCACTTTCAAGTAACAGAACGTTCACTGGAGTGTCCAAGTTAAGCAATATATAGAATATTATCGATCTTGTATATGCAGTCCAAGACGATGAGATACTAAGGGTTTATAGTGCTTAAAAGTGATATCCTGATGCTATTATGGAATAAAATTTAGTTTAGCTACGTAATACGATGATATATGTATATGTATAAACCTTCCCGCAACTATTTTTGCATGTGGTGAAGGTAAAGCACTGTGCAGAGCAATGAAGCCATATTTATTTTCACTTTTTTTTTGGCCTTTCACTTGGAGAAGCCGCTTGTATCACTACTCTTACAGCAAGTGAAGCAGCTACAAGCATCAATTTCAAGTAAACGATCAACCGTCTTTACATGTACTTGGTCAAAATTCCTAGTTCAAGTGTCTGAAAATTCTAATACAACTACTTTGTGGTTCAGAGGATTATGCTGCTGTTCATTTATTGCTTTAAAAAATATTAGTAAGTGAGGTGTGGAATCTGAGAAATAGAAAGTTACTGAAAAAGAAAGGAAAAAGGCTCAACTAATACAGCAAGTAGCCTACCGTATACAACAGTTCCGTTGATATAATATACTATATGGGGTATGAAACTTGAGTTCCTCTGAGACAGTCTACGAGGATTAAACATTGGTAAATGCTAATTTATGAGCCAGAAATTGTTTAGGACGTGCAGAATTAGGGATGGTAAATTCGGTTCGGCCCGATCAGTCCGGCTCGGTTTAGTCCATTTTTAGCCCGAGTTTGACAGATTAGGGGCGGGTTACGGGCCGACTATGGTCTGCCTGGGTCGAGCCACGGGCCAACTATAGTGTCATTTTGTCCAAAACGACGCTGTTTTATATTTTTTTAATTAAAAAATATAAATAGACCAGTGAGCTGGGCCGCCGGCCGACCCGTGGCCCGCGGCGGCCCACCTTGACTGAGACAGGGCTGGTCAGGGCTGAGGATAGCCCGGGCCCGATCCGACCCGTTAACATTCCTATGTAGAACTAAGAAACTCTGTAACAGTTGCATGGAAATGCATGCATTAAAGGGACTACATTCTCACATATTTTATGCAAGAAAACACACACGACATGCCTGACATTACTGAGAAAGAACGTTTGATCATTTGATTAAATTTTCTCGAATTTGACATAAGATGCTTGGAAATGTCAGCTTAAAGAGACTTGGAACTCGATCTTGGTGTCCATTAATATAACTGCAATGGAAAGTGAAAAACTTTTGAGCATGTATATTACTGTTTTTCAATGTAGTTTGGAAGCTCAATAGCTCGTATCCAGGTGAAAACTGATCATGTAAAAGGGTCTTGGAATCTATGCTTGTTAATGGTTTCAGAGCATTACGTATCATACTTGATGATGGCTTGCAGTGATCAATCATGATCAGTGCCTTCTTCTTCTTCTGCAGATGGTAGGTTTTGATACGATTTTTTGTTAGCTCAGAGATACTCGTGCAGCTGTCGGAGAAGGAGGAGGCGGAGGAGGAGGAGAACAGACCTTATAAATAAATTAAATAAAAAAGTGGGTCCAAAAGAAGGAGGAAGAGAACGGGCCATGTAAATAAATTAAATAAAAAAGTGAGTCTAATATTTATAAATAAATTAAAATTTTAATATATTTTAAAAAAGTATGCCCCATTTTGTCTTGTTAGCAAAGACATCGTACAAAAGTCCGCAAAAATAATAAAAAGATATTTTAAAAATGTTGCATTTACCTGTGACTATTTTATCAAAATCCAAGTACAAAGTCGGCTTGACCAACAAATGGGCTTTCTTTTGCAATAAACTTTTTTTTAAAAACACATATGCATATTAAAAATATTTTATTTTATTTTATTTTTAGTATTTACTTTAAATATTTTGTATTTAATTTATATTTTAGTAAAAAGGTTAAAAATTAAATTTGTAGTTCTTGCTATTTTTAGTCAAAATCAGTTTGCTTTAAAGGTTTCAGATTTTTTTTTTTTAAGAAACATGGTGTGAATTTGTTGTTTTTGTTTAAGATATGGCTTCGCTGTGGGAGAATTTAGCCCTAGAAATAATAGGTCGGGTCGAATTCGGACTATTCCTGACCCGATCAAAGCCTATGATCAGGTTTATGACTCGACGGGTTAATAACGAGCCAGTTTTTTTAGGAAAAAACTTCTCAAATAACATTATTTTGGGGCTTGGGTTAATCAGGATACGGGCTGAGGTCGGCCGACGTAACTATTTAGTAATCAAACGGACCGGTCCTTTCGGGTCACGAAATGGGTTGTTCGGGTCAACGTAAGCTCTACCTTCTACTGATCTACAACAAAAATCGTCTTCTTTCTTAGGTTTCGAGAATGTAAGTCTCTCTGTACTTGCTGCCTGCCTGTAATAGGTACAGAAGAAGAAGAATAAGAATAAGCTCTAGGCAGTTTTTGTTTTTGATACACTATATGAAGATATTAAAACACGACTGGGACTTTCAGAAACCCAATGGATATGGTTATTTTGTAGATACCTATGTACCTATATACATGTGTATAACAGGGATCTATTTGTGCAATTTGCAGTGAAAATGGCGAAAGGTAAGGGTTCCTCAAAGAAGCAGCAAAAGCGCGGTATCGACTTTAAGGTGCGTAATTATTGTGTCACGATATCTCTTTTTGTTGCTTATAACAATATCAAAGTTTTGTTTCGTTTCTACTGTTGTTTTTCTAGAAAGTAAAGCGCAAACTGGGTAGAAAGTTGCCACCACCCAAGAATGCCACAAACACTGAAATCAAATCCAAAGGTTATCCTTCAAACTGATTTTAAATGCAAGTTGTTAATGCCTTTCGTGCAAGTAATTGGATTATTGAAAGCTGTCATCCATGTTTGATAAGCAGCGATTATTCTTCCTCAACAAAGTGTGGCGTCGGAGAAGGAAGGATTAGCTGTCAATAAGAAAGGACTGACTTTAAAAGAACTTCTTCAGCAAACTTCTCATCACAATGCTAAAGTCCGTAAAGGTATTTTCTCGTTTTGATGAACGGATTATATGAGATTAGAGGTTTGGTATCAAAAAGTTCAAGCTCCTATGAAGGATGTACTGTACGGTACTATTTTTTCATTGGGAAAGTTAGCAGTTGATAAGCTAATGGAGGCACTATGGCTTATTCTTCCATTCCCTTGAATTGATGAAAGTATGATAGTTATCATTCTAACATCAGTGATATTTAGTTGTCTATTTTCCATTTCCGCTGCAAAATGATATTATTATATGTCTATATTATTTGTCCAAATTTACATTTTCGGTAAGATTTTATTCTATAGCCTCTTTGGTTCATCTTTTTTGTCATTATTTAGCCAATATTTTTTATTACAGAATTTACTGCTTACCAGTTATACAAATCATTAAGATGAATGAACAGCCTTTACCATGAGTGAGCAATTTCACTTCAAACTTTGTGTTCTGGTTGCTTTTGTCTCTATTTTAACTATATTCTTTATTCTATTTGAATTCCTAACTTTAATAGAGATTCATTATCATTTTCATATTATTTCCTCTTTTTTGGAAGATGCATTAATGGGTATGAAGGATTTATTCCTCAAGTATCCAGAGGAGCTGAAATTGCACAAATATGCTGTAATAGAAAAGTTACGTGAACGCATAAGTGATGAAGATAAAATAGTTCGGGAGACCCTTTATCAACTTCTGAAGTCAGTTGTTTTACCTGGATGTAAAGAGGTAATATGACTTTTTTCGTCTTATTTGAACTTGTAGTTTGAAGGCGGTTAACTTGTCAACTTGAATCTAACAAGACATTGTTGAGCTTGGTTTCAGAAGTTTTGCATTCTGGAGACCTTTGCGAAATTTGTTTAGCAAGTTTACTGGTTTATCCCTTTGGAAAAAACAATGCTTTTATTTGTTAGAATGTCTGTGTTTAATTCATCCATCCACTCAATTGGATCCTTACAGAAGTTTGCAAGCCAAACTTGGATTTTCTCTTCTAGAAAATAGCAAAGATATCTCTGCATGCAGATATAAAAGTCAGTAGTTGTGTCTACTTAGTATGTGTTCACTTCACTTCATGTGAAACAATCAAAACTTGATATGTTCATGTAGAAGCAAAACTTTTGAAAAGATGGTAATTGATTCAAGTACCAAACGTGTCCCAACTTTTTGAGGGGAAGGGTAGAGAACACTCCTCTAGCCAATGTAGTGCCTACAAGTCATCCCATAAAAACCCAAATAATAAGCAATATTGCTGATTATATATATTAATTGGATGAAACTCTGAGAGCATTTGCATTGCCTATCGCCGTGAAGGAGTTCTCCCTCTAGTTAGCATGCTTGTTATCTTGTTAATCATTGTTGGTTCTGCTTTAGTTGTAAAATGTTGTCTCTTATTCTTGTCCAGGATAATCAAGGACCTTTGATTTCTTTGATGATGGCTTACATTTTCAATGCCATGACACATTTGGCAATTGATGTTCGACTGATGGCTTTCAAATTTTTGGATCTCATTCTCCAACAATTTCCACCTTCGTTTTGCATGTATGCTGAAAAGGTACCTTCAATTGAGGCATTCTGTTCTAGCATGAGCATCATAAAAATGCATATATTCACTTGCTAGTTGTGAAGGTCACGTAATAATTTCATAATGTATTGCTTGTATCGATCTATTGTCATGATATTGCATGCATCATTCTTGAGTATGTGAAGATACTTATAACCTTAATTGGCTTTTATTATGTTCAAGGTCTGTGTTCATAAAATGACTTATTGATAATCTTTCTTTTAATTGGTTAATTTGTTCACTGATAGATTCTTCAAAATTATGAGGATATTCTACAGAAGAATCAGTCCTATTTGCAAGATAAAGGGAAGCTCAAAAGTGTCCTAGCTGGATTGGCACATTGCTTATCACTGTTGCCTTCTGATAATAAAGAAGTCAAATCTCCTTTAAAGGTGAAACAACCCTTTTTTTGTGTAGTAAATCTTACTTTTGGAATGAAGTATATAATCTTTCTCTTGTAATTATTATTATTTTTGGAATGAAGTCTATAATCTTTCTCTTGTAATTATTATTATGTTGTCGAGTGAAGATTTGAAAATCACTTATCCATGTTTGTTAGGTGGCCATGCAAGGTATATATCTATCTTTTGTTTGATCTTCTGTTTTTCATCAAGCAATTTGAGCTGCATGGCATGTTGGACAATTCATGTTCATGTTGAATGGGAAGATGTGACTTACAGAAAGCATCTGCAACTGCATCATTAAATATTATGTAGTTGCAGATGGATTACACATATGTGCTTACTAATATACAAACACCTGGCGAGGACCTTTAGCTAAATCCAATTTAGATATGAAAGTTTACTTTATGATTGGTGGCAGTTTCGATCCAAGGATGAATGCTGGCTCTCTCCTTGTACCCATAACTCATGCAATAGGACAAATACTAGATGCATGGATTATGATTTTTCTTACTAAATTTAGTAATGGTTCTTCTAATGTGGAATGTGTTTCATTGGGTAGATGATAACATGGACTTAATAAGCCTCCATCTGACACTGTTGTAATTTGGTAGGATGTTTGTCAGCGAGAAGCATTGCATGCATTTAAGCGTGATGTCCAGACACAGTCTGCAGGTATGTCTTACAGCCTATTTAGCCTTTACATCCTCATGTATCACTCATCAATTACTCCTCTATGCTAGTTTTAGGTTCATATTTCCATGATCATTCCAATATGATTAATTTCATTTTTGTGTTTAAGATTTTATGATATATTTTGTGTTGTTTATTATTTGTTGGTTTAACTTGCAGTTATTGAATTACTTTGTCCTTTTCCAAGAGACTTCTTTGATGTTTGGAAAATGCAACCAAGTGGCCGTGTGCTTAGTACTACTTTGATTATCTGTTTACTTATGTTACTTTAGTAGTTTAATGACATTTCTCAATGTGCCAAAGCTTACCTAGTCTCATTTCTTGTGTAGAGTTTTCTGTGGGCATCAAGAAACTGAAGGACCTTGTACCTATTTTAGTCATTTGCTTCCATGATTTTATTCCATCAACTCATAATATGCCACCGTTGGATGCACAATCATTTGATTGCATGTGCAATATCCTTCAGAGCATAAACCTTGCTGTTAGGTTTCTTGTTTATGGGATTGGCTACGTTGATCATGAATCACAACCTCTTAATAAAGAGCATGATACAACTAAGTGGGATCAAGTTGTGTCATTGGTTTTACTCAAAAAGTTAATAGGTTCTTTTCCTCTCAAGCCAATGCATCTATTTTCACAAAAGGTATGGCCTCAGTACTTTCAAAAAGGAACCTATATTTCTGAATATATTTGGTTGATTAGAATGAAGGAGTAGGAGAAAGCCAAAATTCACAAAAGGTATGGCCTTAATATTACTTTCAAAAAGGAACTTATATTGCTGAATATATTTGGTTGATTAGAATGGAGTAGGAGAAAGCCACAATGTTAAGGTAGTATGATTTGATGCCTTTGCACATCAGGATCCATTTCCTTCCATTATTACACATTGGATGAAAAAAATAGGCATTGCAAATTTTTTGTCCTCTCTTCGTCATTTTACTTCTTAGGCAAACATAACTATGCCATCTTCCATCTTAACCAGCCCTTCTTTTGGAAAGTTATTTTTATAGTAATTATCTAATTTTTATACCCACTACTGTATAAATGATGGCTTTGATAACCGCCAATGCTTTAGCAACTTTATTTTTCTTGACTTTCTTTTTCTATTACGTTTGTAGGATGATGATCGATGTCTAATGTTGAACATTGCTATCACAGAGATATTTTTACACTTAAGTCAAAGGATCAGCCCTTCTTTTGACTTAATGGAGAAATTTCTATCGTTCATAGAGTATGTGCTACTTGAAAAGGTTTGTTTCTGGCTCTGTTGCAATTATGTAACTTCTAAACGGAATTTAGTTTGTTAAATTTTGTATCTTAAACATAATTAGTGATAATTCAAAGCTTAAATGACGTTAGAGCTTGAGGTTTACACTATACATCAGAGTTTTTTGTTGTTTAGCACTATTATTTATTGACATGGTTGAAGGAACTGTGTATTATATCTAGTGTTTTAAAACTGGGCTAAAACTTAAACTGGTAAGATAAGGGATTTAAAAGTTTAATCATTATTAGATTATCATAAAACTTGTAGACAGTAAAGATTGAACAAAATTAAATAATTTAAAATATGATTAAATAAGGAGATTATCTTTATCTATTGAAGAAGTTGAAGTTTATTTCAAGAAGGATATTGTTAAATAAAAAATCTATTGGTTTATTATGATTAATAAAAATTAGTTAGTTTATGAAAACTAGCCGATTAGTTAATAAATCGGTCTATTTTTTATAATAAGGTTGTTAACATAAATCGAACCGGAAAGCTGACCAGTTCAAGATTTTTACGGTTAAACCGGCTGAGTTGGTTTTGATCTTTAATCATTGTTTATATTTGTTCATGGAGCCTGATGTATATATTCATGTTCTTTTCAGATCTGTGAAGGCAAATGGTTTGGAAAAGCAGTTCTGGAACAGCAGATACTTACTTTAATGACATTTATCCCAAAGCTTATGTCACTATTAGTGAGTACTTTGAAGTATCGTCTGCTCCAGGTCTGATCTGGTTTTAAGAATTTTATCACTTCCTGCTCTCATCGAATTACTTTTGCTGGTCTTCTCTTATTTACTGGTCTCCATTTGATGGTTTCCAATTCTAACTTGTGTTTCCAAATTTCTGAAGATTTCCAATAGAATTGATGCTGATAATTTAAATCTCTATTGCAGGCATTTACTAAGGCATTCCAGGTTTGTAATCCAGATTCATCAGTAAAATTGGCTTGCCTTACTGCTATCGAGGAAATGCTTATTTCTGTAAGTTCAAACCTTTTCATTTACTTCTACCTTCATTTTTCTATCTTGATGCAAGTTATTAAAATCTATCAAACGCCACTTACCTGTAAATGCTCTGTGAATGTATAGAAAGAACACATTAAACATCGTGATGTTGGTGATTCAGTTTTAGTGGAACATCAAGTCGCTTGGATAAGAGAATTGCCTAGGTTACTAATTTTGCTGGGTGATGAGCATCCATCCTCTTCTCTGGTAGTAATTCAGTTAAGTTGAGAGTTGTACTGTTTGTTTTCCTGTTATAATGACCCTCTATGCAATGCTTGGTGATGCTTGGCCAACTTTGACAATCTTTTTTGTAGGTTATTTTACGTCTTCTGCTTCACCTGGGTCAATGTTCTCCAGTGAATTCTCTTCTTGCATTTGAATATGATAATACACAATACTTGCTACAAGAGTTCTACAGCACATGTCAAGAAGAAGGTAGAACTAACTGCCAATGGCACTTTAGTTTATCTGCCTCATGTTTTATGAGCTCAATTGATTGCGTATAGTGTGACCATTTCATTGTAGCAGAGGGAGTGCAATATGGTCCTTTCATAAGGCTTCCCAGGGATTCTCAAGAACTCTCTGTTTGTTGTCTTTATTACTTTTCTCACTTGGAGGCACCTTTACTCAGATCAATAGTTTCCTGTTGCTTGTGTAAGTGTTTAATGTCCATTTTCTTGTTATCATTTTTGTTTAGAGCTAACATTTCTTCTAAACTAATAATAAATTTGAGTCTTATTTTTCTGTATTTAATATGTTATATCAATACAATTGGATAGTAAAATTTTATACCGCAACACACTTATTTTTTTGTACATTTAAGGGGAAATGAGAAAGGTATATTTATCTAAGCTTTAAAAGATGGTGAAGTTCTGAATTGGAGATAATCCATTGATGCATTGGATAAAAGTCGATACTTTTTTTCAGTCATGTTAAGTGACCGTTTCATCAGAAAAGCTTAAGCTATTGTATGGGGCTAACTTAATTGGTTTTATATATTCACTAACACACCCCCTCAAGTGAAAGCCCTTTGGGCTTGAAACTTGCACAGGCTCACTTTACCTTGTGCTGAATTAATTAGATGAGAAATAGGTGGGTGGTAGGATTTGAACTCACGAGAGGCTCTGATACAATGTTAAGTGACCGTTTCACCACAAAATCTTAAGCTATTGTGTGAGGCCAACTTAATTGGTTTTATATATTCACTAACAGGTCATTAGTCTACTATAGTTTTGAATCTCTATATTTAGGACTAATGCATCCGTCTAGAGAATGTTATTCAAATCATATTTCTGGTTCTTTTTTCCAAGTTTTCTAATGTATATTTCATAACTTACAACTAAGATTTTGCAAGATTAATGATAAATGCGATGAAATACTCATCTTTAGTTTTATAAAATGGATTAAATCTTTTGAATCATAAATTTTTAGCTAAAAGTAATGTTTTTTATTTATCGTCTTCCCCAAGCTCTTAGTTGTCTACTTTTCAACTGAGGAGGTGGACCTGTAGTTCTGCAGCCAAAATTATGTTAGCTGCCCTAATATTTAACACCTACCCAAGGTGATTCTTTTCTGTAAATGGTTTCTGGTGTATTATGCTATCTAAGGAAGAAATTCCCTGGTGATTTTGCTTAATATTGATGAAAGGGTTTGATGCAAATACTTCCCTTGGAATTTAAGGCCTAGCTGAAGATTCCTTCAACAACTAAGGAGTTTTCTCTTTTTAGTGATTGATATTATATACCTAATATTTTGTGCATTCCATTTTTCCTTTGCTCTTTAGTTTGGCTTTTGCTCAAATTAGGGGTTTAATGCTGATAAAATTGGAAATATAACATAGCTAAAATTTTGTGCATTCTCTTTTTCCTTTGCTCTTTATAGTTTGTCTTTTGCTCAAATTAGGGGTTTAATGCTGATAAAATTGGAAATATAACATTGGTTTTCTGTATGATATGATCTCCTGTATACTGCAGATCATGAGTTGGATCCATTTGTGTTATTTCGGATTGTAGAAGTTTTGCATGTTGCTTATGAATCTGGACATATTCAGATTGCTGACCACATCAGCTTCTTCATCACTTTGCTCTCTCGCTTCAAAGTTTTTCCTGGTAAGTTGCAAATGGGTTGTTCCTTGGTGAGCTACTTTGTGGCATAGTTTCCATCTGAGTAAATCCTTATCTGCAGAAAGTGGCTATCCTCTTGCAGAAAGTAGTGCAAAGATCTCAAACCATGAAACTTTCAAGTTGATAACTAGCATGATTTCCTCGTGCCTGTCAGGGATCGGTGATAAGTCTCTTGTTTTTCAGATAGTAGAGAGAGCATTAATGGACCAGATAGTAAGTTTTGTGAGATCTATGCTCTTTGTTTGTCTATACACAATCAAACATATGCACACGTGCAAGCAAACGCAAACAAACTGAATTCTAAATTATCAAATTTCGATTGTCTTGTTTGCCCCCTTGCTCACTGGGGATGAGGTGCTTACAGTGAATTATTGTTCTTGCTGCCAGACTCTAAAGCCACTGCTGGATAATGCTTGTGCTATGCTCAGAGTGCTTGTTGTTCTAGACTCTAAACCCACAAGACTTTCTGAACAAAGTATCATCACTTTGAGCAGTTTCCTTTCTGGATATCTGATGGATGTTGTGCTTGTAAGTGTTCAATTTTCTTGTTTATAATCTGTCTAAAGCTTCTTTTGTTTTTCTTTTAGGCTTCTTTCTGTCTTGTTTCATTGCTGTTGTTTCTGTCAACAATTGGAAAATAGAAAGGAACTGGAAAAGACCCTTATGCAGTTTAGGAAGGTCATTACATGCATTTAAGTATTGATTAATTAATAAGACATGCTATTTTCTTCAAAAGAAAAGTTGGAGAGAGGTCAATGAGTTTTAGCTCATCTGTCTCGTGGATTGCTGTCCTCCACCTTGTCACTTAGGATTTTAGCCTCCTAATTGACCAAAAAAGGAAACAGGAAACTGGAGTGATAGACCTGAATTTGGTCTATATTGTGGAAAAAAGCAACTTTGCCTTTGAGTTTGGACTTCCTCTAAATAGAGATTATATCCTTTCTAGAGTGGAAGATTGAGCAGCATCCACCAATACAAGTTCCTGCAGAAAGGTGATGGCACATAACACTATTGATTAATAACGGAATCTTGTCTAGGAACTGCCTCATTCTGGCCTAATCTATCTACGGAGAGCTTTGTATTAAAATTCCTTTTATTCTTCATTTGTTTATGAGTGCTTCTTTAGCTATATATGAAATCCTTAATTGGTACTAAAACAAAGTCAATAAGAAGAATGAATTATAAGATAAATAGATTCTTTTCAAACTTTTGAAATCATAATTTGTGAATTGCATAAAAGAGTTCAAAAGAACTAGATAAATTATGTGATTATTTGGTTAGCCAAATTATACAAAAAGCTCAGGTAAGCCGAAAAAAAAAAGATGGTTAAATCAATATAATTCTTTTAAAATTCATTTCATTTAAGAAGCATGTGAATGTAGTATTGTGTTCTATCAACACACTAGAAACATAAGATGCAAATATTAATTTGAATATCATATGCTAAAGCTTTGAGTTTTATGTTTATTTTTATGTGCCCTGTTTGATTGGATGTGCTTAGAATGAAAATTGATGAATTCAAACGTCTATTGCTTGACTTTAATGATTTTGAGGCCAACAATGCACATATTATCAAGTTTGTCAGTGAGCTTTATGTATGCCTTTGTTCTTTTCATATTAAGTGGAATTTATTGTTTGAACACTTGACTACCTTGATGTGTGCTGGAAACCGTTGTCGGTATGCATAATTTGCTATTAATGGTTTTGAAATTCAGATAATTATAGGTATCTTTCTCGAATCTCATTTAACCAATACAACTCAGCTTATCATAATTGCTTGACAAATTTGTTGCTCACCATGTTGCCATTTATGATGGGTCCTTATTGAGTACTCTGATGTTTATGCAGTGTGGTCCAGAAAGAAATGGTGCAACTATGGCTTGCACTTGTATGAATACAAGGCGTTATTATATTCTACCTAGCTTTATCTTTTTTGACAGAAGTAAAAAAATCTTAAGCCAAGTATTGAACATTATGGGATCATTCATAACTGAAAGTATTTCATTACTTTTATCCGGTGATCACAATGGTCTTGCCAAACACCATTTGAATAAGATCGATGCTATTGCTTCTGTCCTACAACTAATGCATGAAGATTTTAAGGTTCAGCATATGCTTACATCTATGAGGGCAGAAATCGAGATGATTTCCCATAGTATACACTCCTTGCAGGTATAGTTTTAAAATCTGTGAAACTTAAATGTAGTTGATTCAGAAATGTGTTGAAGTTTTTTTTTTTTTTTGTTTCCTCTGGATTTTGTTTGAAATTTTGAAGTGGCAAGACATTGATCATCTGGGAAAATGACACTCAAAAAGAAGGAATCCTTTGGCCAAATTCAGTGGAACGTTATGGGAGTGATGATGTAGCAGGCATAATGTTGACTGTCATGTTTCTAGTGTCATGTTTAGATGACTAAGCATTAATATGCATCAATGATTTTGTACTAATAGGGTTAATTGACATTTGACTCTCTAATGGCATTATTGACTTGGCATGGATGGATATAATCTGTTGACACAAGTTAATAATGTAATCAACGTTATTTCTTGTTTTTATTTAAACTCCTTGGTGCAATTTAATGTATGAAGTATTTCTACCAGTTTGCATGATATTGCATCCATTATGTTTATGTAGATCTCGGGGGAAATCAATATGCCATTAGATTAAAGACACAGATTGTGCTGTGCATTTGACCAAATCAAGAGTGTGACAAGCTCATTACCTCTACGGACAAATGCATAGAAGATTCTGTCACTCTCGTAAGTTTGTGAGACGCTAACTCAGACATTCTTCAGTTCTAGCATGTTGTGTATCCCTTTTTGAGTTCTTAGTTACATCAGATAAGTGGTGTCAGTGCATTGATTATGCGTTCCACCATGGTGTTATTCGAGGATTTGTTTGCTAGTCAATTGAATTATATGACTTAATTTGAAGGATGTTCAGCATTTTTCTGCGCATAATCCCCCCTTTCCAGACTCTCCCCTTTTCGAGCTTTTTATTATATGGGAAAGTGGTGTATATGAATTGATTCTGCACTCCAACATGGTGTTATTCTGGGATTCTTTTGCCAATTATATTAGTTAAATTGAAAGATGTTCAGCTATCCTTCTTCCCAAATCACCCGTGTCTAGTCTTTCAGCCAATTGGCCATTTTCCTTGTGACAGTTGTATGACTTTTTTTTAGGTAGATGGAGTATGACAGTCTTTTTACCAAATGTGTGCCATTATTTTGCATCAACGAAGTCGACCTCATTTGTAGTTCGCATCCAATATGCCTGAAGTTGGCTAGATGTTTTTTTTTTCCTTCGCCAGACTACATACTTTTCCACATAAAATGATTCACTGCAACACTCCGTTCAATCTTAAACTTTACACCATCTTAAACTTTGCACTAATAAATCTCATTTTTTCATTCCCTTGAACTATCTTCAATTCGTGTCATGAACTTTACACTAGTAAATCTTTTCTTTTTTCATTCCCTTGAAGCATGATAATTTACAGCAATAATGGACGCAAGTTCAGAGAGAACATACACGTGAAAAAGAATGCCAAGAAATTGTCAGTGCTCGATTGGTTTAGAGCATTTGCCAGAAGTGAGGAAGTTAGTCAACATTATTATCTTGCGGGCAGTTGGCAAAGTACGTACATGTCTACGACTTTGCAGTCTTGGAATACCCATGCATTTAAATAGTTTTGAATTATTATTACACCGATTCTCTTATTAAATTTTTGTACCGGAGTTATTTGGTTTATAAAATTTTGGTAGTGGAAAGGAAATCAATGGTTGAGCAACGGTTATGGTATAACTATGTTCTTTATGTTTCTTGAACCGTGCACAAAACGTTCGAACAATGTTTTCTGTCAGGCCTTTCAACCAATCAATATGACTCCGGAGAGTAAATTATGCAAAAATGCGACTGAAATATGAACCTTGAATATTCAGACATGCTCTTGTTATTGCAAATAATATGGCTCCGTAAAGCTTAGTAACTTGGGGTTCTTTACCAGTCAGTTTAACTGTTACGAGAGCCGTTATTATTTGGCAACAAATCCTTTATAGGTTATATATATTTATATCATTATAAGGAAAAGTCAATTACTCAAAGAATGACACTTGCTAACTTTTGATGTAGCTCCACCATTTCTTTTCTCGATTTTGCGTGTTTAGAAATATCGTAGGAGCCTTGTATATTTTGTTAACAGTCTATAATAAACCTTTTTCATATGCTTTTCCGTTAAAAATTGATGGTTTGACAGCTATTAAATATGTGACAATACCACATAAACATAATCGTATATAGAAATTCGAGTTGATTGAATTTTGTAATTAGTCATAGTGAGATCTACTTTATCAATAAAATAAAAAACCATATTCGAATATCCAATAACTTGACCCATTCAATCTAATTTTTAATCTTTTTTTCCAAATCTATTTTGTTTCTTTCTTTAATTCCCTCCGACAACTTAATCCCAACGCCTATTTGTTATGGAGGGGAAAATAACATAATATGAAACCATCATCCCTATAAAAAAATCAATATCATCAACTTGATATTAGAAACACATAAGTCGAATGAAATAAGTCAGTAATCTAGTAGAACTTTTAACTTATTTAAATTTTTTATTGGATCTTTTCTTTGCCAACCTACTTCCTCCTATTGCTCAGATATCAAACTACGAAAGTCTTCTTCATGAAAGACATCATCCCGCAAACTATTCAAACGTTTTAGGCTAAAGCAATAACATATAACAACTAAAAATAAGAGTATCAACTTATCTCCATTCATTGCCAACATTTTCTGTTACATTCAAAGGGCTTCATTGGACCTCAATAGAGCTTGTACTTGGTGTTCAAGGATTGAACGATCATAGTCAAGATGTAGGTGCAAGCATTCCTCCTGAAATTAATAAAACAATACAGAAAGACCAATAAGTAATGTGACTTTTGAGATGGCGTAATATTAAGCCTTAAAATTATTTTGGTACATTTATAATTTGATGATTATGATCCTTAACATCTATTTAATTCAAATGAATGTAAGAAAATAATATTTCAAGATAATATAAAGAGAGCAGATAAGGTCAAGGAAAAATTAGGTGTTGGGACAAAGTGGTGGAAAGAAAATTAGGGAGGAAATTTAAAATAATCAAGTCAGGTAGCTCAGATTAATTATTGGGTATCTAGTTAGGATTATAATTTTTTATTTTATTAATAAAGTGGGTCTAATGTTTATGTAGTATTGCTGCATGTCCAATAACTACTGCCTTAATAACATTTAATAAAAAAACATATAAAAAGGTTTATTATGAATTTCTAAACCATAAGAAATTTGATAACCACAAGAAGAATTCATTCATGATAAATAATATATAGGCAATCATAAACAGAGAAAGTTGGACAAAGGAAAAAAGGCATCGACATCCCAAAATAATTGCTAAAAGAGGAGTTAAAGTTGGCTAGTAGAGTGAAAAGTAGAATAAGTGAGAAAAATCTGAAGACTAAGTTACATATAATTTTTCATTATTTGTTTTTCTTTATAATGAAATTGAACACTTTACATCTAATGGATCTTCTCAATTTAGAGAAACAAACATGGTCGTTCTAATTTTGCTTTTAATTAAGGTCTAAGTTTTTAGGTCCAAAACCAAAGCTACATTCTCCCTTTATTTCAACAATGGTTATACACTTAAGGGTCAAATTCTTTAGTTTTTCGTATCTAAACTCTTGAATGACGCTTAAATCAAGAGTTTTTGTTTTTTCTAATATAACTGTTGGGTGAGTGAGTGAGTGAGGTACATGCCCTCAAGTCTAAAATACACCCCACAACTTGTCCTTTTTAAAAAAATTAATAATAAAACTTCCACGCAAGGCATATACTCTCAACTCTAAAGTGGTTTTCTCTAAAAAAAATTTTAGTCAGATCCACGCTCTTTTGCTTTGTTTGATAAAAAGGTTCATGAACAAACTCTAACCTTTTAAATAATAGTTCAATGAAAATGCTTCCGAGTTAAACCTATCCTTTAGGTCACACAGTAAAATATACTCTTAAGCAAGGTTTAACCCCTTAAGTCATGCTATAGTAAAAGCTCCTAGGTTTACTTACCTTCCTCAGATAAATTATACTATGCAAAATTTGATTATAAGAAAACAAATAGATAATGCTTTAGAGCCTTCCTATTAACAAAAGGGTCAAACTATAGAGATCAAAGTAATAAGCATTGCCATTAAGGTGTCAGTCATGTTGTCATGCACATTACAAGCTTATTTTCTTTGGATGATCAAAATTTTCCATTCTACTATTTGATTTGTAGTATAAGCTCTTTAAACTTTACCATTTACTTTTTTATTTGTGAATTCTTATAAAACCATGCATATGTTTCAACTTTTGCTTCAGAAACTAATCTACAGATTCTTTTATTATCTAATCTTTCTTCAAAATCTCCCCTATATTTCATATGGCAACAAGATCTTTAAATTGTTTTGAACAAGTAAATATAAAGATCAACTCCTAACAGATTAATAAAAAAAGATGAGATGTAGTTGGATTAAGGACACAATCGCATGTAAGTCTTTTCGGTTTTTGTGCTTTAAGCAGGTAGGCAATTAATTTGATGCCCCAATTAGTGAAAGAAAAACTATTCACCTTTAAAATCAGCCCCGTCACTACACATACATGTTAGTGGACATAGTGAGGATGCGAAATATATGCTTTTGGCTTGCTTAGTAGGTTTTGATATGGCGTTGTCCAAGTAGGTTTGTGTACCTTAGGGCACTGTTTGAGGACTTATACCTATCAACTTTCAACCTCACTAAATATGAATTACAAGCATATTTTGACTATATATGGAAAGAAGCCTTCGAACCCTAAGGTTTACATGAAAATACATATCACACCTTAATATTTGAAAGTGTTCAAAGAGGATCTAAATATTTTCAGAACGTCTTGTATTCAACTTCAAACTAATGGAACCTTAACCATGTCAGCATTTTTTCAATTATTTGATGATATGATTTTTTATTTTTACATGTGGTGAAAACCATTACTGTCAGCTTAGAGTCCATCCAATTGGTATTGCTAGCCCCAAAGGAAATACATCAAAGCAAGCAATTATGATAAGAGACGGCAAGAAGGTTTGGAATTTGCCTACCAAAAAGCTTGTTCCTGAGGAAATTGAGTTGAGAGTTAGTGATAAGTTTCCATTTCATTGCATATTATTAGTTTGGTTAGCTCCGCGTTGAAAGTTAAGAAGGTTCTTCGATAATATTAGAATTTGACTTAAATTTTCATGGTCTTACTCACTACTTCACTTTCTCTTATCACGTGCATATTATCCCATTAAAAACCATTGTTACTCTCAAATATTAGAATTTGACTTATATTTTAATGTAAACCTCAGTGTTCAAAAAGATCCT
The DNA here is from genome assembly GCA_026874005.2 of Erythroxylum coriaceum. NCBI lineage: Eukaryota > Viridiplantae > Streptophyta > Magnoliopsida > Malpighiales > Erythroxylaceae > Erythroxylum > Erythroxylum coriaceum. Next base: position 557,342 of record JANQAP020000103.1, read on the forward strand.
TTACCTCAGTTTATATGGTAAGATAAGTTAGAAGAACTATAACTTTATGAGATTTTTAATCTTCTAATATTCTGTTAACAAAATAAACTAGAAAATAGGTTAGGAAAATGAGTTCAATATAAGATATTACAATTTTTTCTTTTGGGAATGGAGGAACCCACAGCCTCTATTCTTTGGATGCGTACTGGGTAAACTTCTGGAATGATACAATAGCCTGCAAATCAGGCCAACCGGGTACTCTACATTAGACAAACCCTGTACGACAGGGTCGATCGAGAGAATGTAGGTAAATAGATTCGAACACAAGACCTTTTGACCCCATGCCTCCTACCCTACTAACTCGACCACCCCTTTGAGGCCATAGGGTCAAAAGGTCTTGTGTGATATTATAATTTATGCTAATTATTAACCTTAAAGCAATAATTGTCATGAGTAATAATAAATAAAAAATAAATTCATGAATGAGGCAATATAAAGACTTGAATTAAATTGATATTGTACATAGTAGAGTCATTTTTATCAAAATTTAAACTGTGTCACAATTTGAAATATGTATAAATTGTCAATCAAATATTTCACCTAAATTCATACATTAAATATCTTATAGGTTTCTAAATTAAAAGAACCCAATTAAGTATAGATGTAACTATTAGAATTCATCTCCTTTTTATATAAGAAATTCTTCCATATTAAAGCATCAAATTTTTACTAAAAACTAAGAATCTAACAATAAAGTATTTATTTCGATTATTTCACATAATATTATTTTCCAATTTCACATTCTCCTTTTACTGTCTTCATTATATTCATCATTTTATTTACAAAATATATTCCTTTATTATGATTGTGTTATAAAATGTTTCATATGTCTTTCAATTGTATATCGAGCTTCATATTCCTTGTGCATTTAACTTATTGTTTCAAAGAACTTATGCGTGTGATTACATTACTTTAAATGCTAATCAAAGACATAAAATCAGTTAAAGATTTGAATAGAAATTTAATTTAAGATAATCTTTTCATTATATTTTTCTGAATAGTTTATACACATAAAAATTTACAATATATACAACCTTGATAATATAATACTTGAAATCTTATTGAATTTCTAGGTTTAAATACCTAAAATGAAACTACTTATTTTAAAATTATTAAGATGTTGAAGTTTTACATTTATTTAATATATAAAAAGGAGAAGTGAGATAAAAGAAGAAATTGAAGAAATTTTGTATTTTAAATGTTATAGATTAAGTTTCTTTTCCATGTTTGTGTGCAATTAAACCCCCTAAGGTAAATAGAGATCAAATTTATAAATAAATTAGTTACAAAATTAATTATTGCATTGATGTGTATTGAAGAATTTCATCATCTTAATAACATTATTGTGTATTGTACAATAAGTTTCTATTAATAAAATATTTATTTTAAAATTAAAATATTTCTCTTCAATTTGTCTGAATAATATTTCTTTTCCTTATCTAATAAACAAATTTGAGAGTTTGTTGAATAGGGATAAAGATAGGATATCTTTTTATAATTAAGAAATTTCATTTATTCTTCTATTATTTTTACATAATTTGAAGAAAATAAATTTTATTTATTAAAATTTTTATAATTTATAATTAAACTATCTAAATAATAGAAAATCAATCAATTTAATTTGTTTATATTTAAAATTGAAATTCAAATTTCAACTTTAAAGAATTTTATTAAAGTGGAGGAGTAAAAAAGGACAATTACATTAAGGATAGATACCATTTGGTTTTAATACTTCAGGTATAAAAGCTTGGAAATGACATGCTCAACACACTTAAGTTTAATAGCTGTTGAACTAAAAGATAGTTCTTGGGATTTATAGTTTTTGAGCTTTAACTTTCATTGGGGATTTAAGCCATGATCCAATCATTGTTGATCATAATAGCTTTATCTTATTTCCCAATTGTTAGCTAGTCCTCTATTGTAATTAGTATGTAGATGGTTCAACCAGATGAGTTCCCTTATTCTAACCTTGACAGTTATAAGTGTTTGAGTTAGATAGAAACTGGACTTTTGAATATTCTTATGTTTCTTTCTATACAAATTAGGTAAATCAAACAACCAAGAACGAGTCTCATTATCAAGTCATCTGCTCAATTCCTTATTTCATTGTCAATCATTTAAGAGGTAATGCTGGCTAAGTCCTTATATTGACAATCCCATTTGCACACTTTTTCTATCTTAACTAGTATAAAGGATAAATAATTGCATAGGAAGAAGAAGTGAGTAATGGATTCAGAGTCTTTTCCATAATGGGAAAAAGAGTTGGGTAGATTTAGTGAGTTATGGATTCTGTCCAAGGTAGAAAGTTTAAGGTATGACCACAAAATGAAGGAAATTTTAGGAGATGCTTGTTTAAATCACACCAATATATGCCAAAGCACTTTAGGCTTATTAGGTCATAGGAAAAGTTTTCAAGACTTAGTAGAGAATCCTTTAGAGAGATTATGAATCCATTGAATGGTATCTGAGCAGGTAGAGTAAGTTAAGAATCTTGGAGCCAAATTTAGAAGATCAATAAGAGTCAAGGGACTAAGCAATGATAATTGCCTCTAATTACATCTCTAATTGATGCATTACAGAGAATGATGTCCTTGAAGAAAGAGTATGCATTATTGTCATATAAGGGCCCAATGGTACTCCAATTATCAAACTAAAAGCTTATATTCTCTCTTTTAGTAATTTTACTTTAAAATTGTAGCCTAACGTGGCCTTTAAGTTAAAGAATATACAACATGGTCCATGATGTATTGAGGTTAGGTTCTTTTAAAATCAAAGATTGGTAATTGAGAGCTTGATGAAATATCAAGACCCTCATAGCCTTTATATAGAACCAATTACATAGGGAAAAGATCTTAGTTATAAAGAGGAAATCATACAATAAAGAGGAAATCATAGGAAGTCTAAATTTTCATATTATAATATAACTTTCTTAACACTCCCCCTCAAGCTGGAGCATACATATCATAAAATCCAAGCTTGTTACATATCGATTTCAACTAAAACCCCCTCAATGCCTTGCTGTATAAATCAACAAGTTGATCTTATGACTTAACATACAGTGTCTCAATCAATCCTTCTTGAAGCTTTTCATAAATAAAGTGACAATCCACCTTAATATGTTTGGTTCTCTTATGAAAGACTAGATTAGAGGCAATATGAATGGTTGCTTGATTATCACTCATCAACTTTATTGGAGAGGAGTGCTTGAAACCAAGTTCCCCAAAAAGATGGCTCAATATTAAAATGTGTAACATCTGACTACTTTTTGTTTTTCCATGGAACCATATTTCCACCCATAAATACATAGTACCCTAAAGTAGACCGTCAATTATAAGAGTTTCCATAATCTTCATCTATATATCCTCGAATTTGATTATATTCATGGTTTTGATATAAAAGACCATGCCTTAGAGAAACTTTCAAATATCTCAAAATTCTAATAACTACATCCCAATGGCGAGTTTATAGAGACTCCATATATTCACTCACTACATTTATAACAAATGAGATATCTTGATGAGTAGCTGTTTGTTTGATTTTCTTAAAAAAAAATATGCCGTAAATATACGGGTTGTATCTTTATAATATAAACAATATTATTCCTACAAGGATTGCTATTAGACACCTAATAATTTTTGTAATACTTTGTTTATCGTAAACAATATAATACGTGTAGCTAGAAAAATAAAATAAACTAGAGAAATTTGACAGTTGAACTATTAACAAAGTAGTAGTGAACTTGTGATTAATCAATAATATAACTTAGAAGTTACTTCTATCCTTGTTTTGTTTTCACTTCACCTTTTTGATTTAATAATAATCAACCCTAGATATCCAATAGTATAATTAACCTCTCTCGAAATCTAACTATGTAATCCCAATTAAAATAGATAAGAATTGAATTGTGACCTCTTAGTCTCTTAAAACTTTTCCTAACTATACAATTAGATTTGAAGTAATCCTATAAGTAACTAACAAAAAATTAAGATCTATATTCAGTTGCCTATTAATCTAATGTTTTTATGTCTATTATGATACTAGATTTCACTGTGCAACATAACAAAGATATTTCAACCTAATTGCTCAATTTAGATCAAAGAGTAAAATAATAACCATCACAAAGTATATTTCTATTAAATCAAGGACATAAAAGTTTAACAAAACAATTCAAAGGTAATTCCTAAAACAAATTTAGCAATTCATAGCTAAAATAAATTTATAATTGTACATAATCAACATTCAAGAACAAGGAAAGAAAAGGAAAGTATAGAAGACTGAATTTTGGATGTATTATTCTCCTTATCCTTGAGTTGAAAAATTCTGCAGCTTTGTTCTTTTGGAAATTTTGCATCTTTAATCTCCTTATCAGATGTTCCAGCTACCTCTTCTTATGATTTCGTTTGCCTTAAATACTTCTTAATCTTACTAGGGCTCTTTATAAGGTTTCTTCACTTGTTTATATTCTAAAAATAACTTCAAATTATTAAAAAATATATAAAAACTTGTGACCTGAAAATTCTGCCTTCGCACGATCATGCATGTGCACGATCATGCATTGTCTCTTGTCTGCATACACTTGCATGATTGTGCACATTTTATATGACCATGATAGAGGATCCCCAGCTGCTCTAGTTTTAATCCTACACAATCATATAGGAAACTCCTCTTCCTCTAGCTTCTTCTTCAACTTTTTTTCAAGTTTGTTGTCTAAACTCATCATCCAAACACATTAAACATCCCCTATAGCATACATTATGATCAAATTCTTGCCCTAATCAATAATCATCATATAAAACACATAAAATTAATAAAAACATAAATCTAAGTCCTAAACACATGATTATCACCTAAGACAACACGTAATATCACATTTTGCAACCTAGAAAAAACACGTACCAGTAATAGTCAAATAATTCAATTTACTAACAAGTATCCAATACCTATATGGATCTTCGAAGTACTTTCCTTTACGATCGTTAAATTTAACATGAGGCTCCATAGAACTATCAATTGGCTTAGTTCCTAATAGACAAATTTCCTCTAGAAGAGATAATTAAATCCCAATCTTTAACCTTGTTATTTTAATGCCTAGAAAATATTTTAGTGAACCAAGGTCTTTTGTTTGAAATTTAGTTTGCAGGAATGACTTTATGAATTGAGGGCTAGGTTAACCTGATGAATTGAGGAGGCTTTTGAGCTGAACAAGTAAGTGAATTACTTACCTATTGTGACATATGTTAGCAAAACATTTATGATGATTGTTTAGGGATAGATTGGTTATGATAATTGTGTTTAATAAGTGCTGGGATACTGATGAATAAATGGATAAAATCATATTCTATTTTTCCGTGCATGAAAAACATTAGTTTATGAGCTGTTGTATGGATGATTTTTGAGTTGGGATTTGAGGTGAAATTGATGAGGAATTGAAGTATAATTAATGAACTATTTCGAAAATGTTTTGAATTTGGTATGAAGGTGTTAAAATCTAGAGAAATTGAAGGAAAATGGAGAGTGAACACTCGGTCCATTCATCCCACAATCGTAGGAAGGTCCTTCATAATCATAGGCAATGCTTTGGAAATGAAATTTTCTGTTTTGTGTGATTGTTGAACCAACTAAGGATAAATTACTTTACTTTGGTGCATTTGGACTTGATTGAGGCTTGAAATGAACCTAGTTTGAAGTTGGATTAGTTGGTTAAGTGTTTGATAAGTTTAGGTTGTTAATTGATGTTATAACTTAAGGAATGGATTGTTTTGATATCAATGTATCTAAATCTCGAATTTATGAGTTGTTAAAGGAATAAAGGTGTTCTTATGAATGCTAATGTGATCCAAAGGATATGAGTAATGTGAATTAGATATGAATGAATAAGAATTGGGATATTGTGTGATTATATATAATGCTAGAAAAGGATTGATAAATGTATGATTGATGAATTTAGAATAATCAAGTTTAGTTGATGTATAAACTTAAGTTGCAAACTAGTTATATACAAGCTATAATGTTTGAATTATCAAGACTCGTAATTAAGGATACATACCCAAGGAAAGTCAATTGAGCATCCATTGAACATGACATATATACATTTGCATGAGTGAATAATCATATGATTGATCAACTTAGTAATGTGTAAAATACGTGTGTATTGCATGACTGAAGAAGCACAGATTGATCGTCAGCATCCAGACATTGTCGGGTCATTAAGGCAATAGCTTATTTGGAGCATACTGTGAGTTAACCTAGATGTTTGCTCACTATAACTGAATTGTTTTTGATTAACTTTTAGATATTGAAATGTTATTGATATGATTGTGATAATTCCAAACATTGATGATCCGAGGAGTTTGGTATTCGGGATTGTTTTAGAAGTGTTTTCTAATTGTATATGAATATGGAAAATGTGTACTTAACTGAATGTTGAATGTCAGACTTAGATCCGATGAATTTGATAAATGCCTGTGCACATTGAATGAAAGTTGTGAAGTAAATCACACGTTAATATAGAAATTACGTACAAGATATGATATACACAAGAAGGAATCACAAATAACTTCTATATACTTGTTTAAGAACAAAATATACTAATTTGAGAGATAGAGGATAGACACTGCGATTTTATACTGGTTCACCCCAAACTGTGGGCTACGTCCAGTCCTCAGATTT
>JANQAP020000103.1:571685-595868 GCA_026874005.2 Erythroxylum coriaceum
TTATGTTTACTTTTATACTATGTGACTAATATTTTATTGTTTTTTATATTGTTTAAGATATCATCAGTTCTTCTTCCAATGTCAGACAATGTCTTCACAAAAGATTTAATGAGACAAATCCAAGCTCAAGTGCAGATGTTGATGACAGCAACAAGAAACCCAAATTATCCTAGACTTTTTTGCAATACATAAAACAATATAACCATGAAACGTTTATAACTTTGATGATTTAATATCTTGTTTTAAACTATGTCTACTATCGCTATATGTTTGTAGCTTGTATTTATGTTATTACTACTTTGACATTTGTAGATCCTGCATGAATAATCTCAGGAAACATAAAGCTAAATAAATTACTTATCACAATTTGCCTTATTATACTCATCCACATTCATTAAATAATAATTTTAAGATTTATACAACTATCAACATATCAAAACAAATCATTGCGTTAAATTTTGTTTTGCTTCCCTTTTAACATGCCTTATGCTTCTGTTGCTTTTTAATTCTTATGATGTATTTCTTGAATACATTCCGTAACCATAACAAATTAAGAAAAGTTGTTCCCTAAATATTAATGTTGTTAATACATTTTACTATATTTTAAACAACATTTACGTTTTATACCCATCCTGCAAATATTATAGATTAACTTTTCCTTTTAACAAAATTGTTCTACAAATATAGAAAAACAACCACGATTAATAAATATATCATGTACCTATTACAAAATTTAAACTTCAATATAACAATTCTATTTTTCCCCTTAAATTATTTTATTATAATATATTGATTGATATTATAATTTGTAATGTTAAATTAAGTGGGCATATTAATTTAGATTACGATTGCGCATTTGCGCAGTATATGTCTGCTAGTAACTTCTTATTCTTCTTGATGATTGGTTGGGTTGGGCGACGACTTGCATTGTCATATTTATTATACGGGGATTAGAGAAGTTTGATGCAATTAGGCCTAGTCAAAAAGCTGGTCGTTGAGGTCGTGCCATCTTGTCAATGGACAGAGCTTCTTTTGACCTGAATATCGTACGTATTTCACGCTCTTCACTTGCGGGAGTCTTCTTACATGAATGTAACTATTTCCGTAGCTTACATATAATATGGGCCCAAGTCAAAACAATAACAAGATGAATAAAAAAGTATTCAATTTATTTTTTTTTAAAAAAGAAGAATAAAAATGTCATAACGCGGTACTTTCACCTTGCCAAACTACTGCTTCATTGATCCAAGAGTAATTCCAAATTGAGTTTAAGAGCATTAAAAGTTTAAAAATATTGATTCCCAACCCCTTTTTTTTCAAGTGTTTACAAAGGATTAAATACACTACTAGAACTGATACGGTTTGATTTTTTTCCATTTCAACTGTGATGTTTTGAAAATTAGCACTTACATCTCCTTTATCTTACTCCATTACATTTATACAGTATTAGAATTTTTAAGTTTCAGTAAAATGAATAAGCGAAAAATTAATGTAATATGACCAAATGACATGTCTAACAGTTAAACAATATTATAGAAAGGTAAAAAATATTTTTCTCTATTTTTTTGTTTGTAAACTCCCCTTACATCATTTTCAGTTCTTCATAGATAATACAAAATAACTTTAATTCTATAAAATAATTAACTATTAAATTATAATAAATCATGAATATTAATTAATACTTTATTTCAAAATTTGATCATACTCTTGTCGTATCTCTTGAATAGTTTTCAAAACAAACTCACCTCAACCATTGTAGCTTTATAAATGTCCGACCTCTAGTGGTATCTACAAAATGAGTTGAGAGAACAACATTCCAGAGTTCTCTCGACTCATTTTATGGATACCATTTGCAAGGAGGGTTAAACAATGAATGTTAATTTCATTAGAGTTTAAACCTATTTATAATAAGTATCGGACATTTTAATAATTTAATTGAATTTAAATTCTAATTTTAATTAAACCTTAATAAATAATTCTAATTAAATACTGATTATGCTCAAATATTAATCACATCTTATGTGACTCCTAAATTCCTTAAGTGATAATTCTTGTCAAAACATATTTTATATGTTATTCCTAACCTTGCCTATAATTTTTTGTAATCATGAGTTTGCTTATCTAAACCACACAAATTTAATTAAGTAGGGCTCACTGTCATAAGGCTAGACATATTTGAATTAAAGTGATCTTGAGATTGCTCAACATGCCTAACAATAAACAAAACTCTGATTTATTCTTAAATAATGGATGACAACAATTATGTTCAAAATATGTACATAATATTTTTAACGAGGGATTTAATTTTGTTAGCCATATCAAACACAAAATTATTTGTAATAATATTACATAAATAAAACATGTAATTTAACATACATCCAATATGTATATCAAACATATAAATAAAGCATATAACTTATACACACATAATCAAATTGTATGCATAAAATATCAAGTTTCGTTTAATTCTAGTTATTGATCTTAATAATCTAAAATAATATTTTCAACTCCTTGGAAAAAATAAATTAGATTAAACTTATTGATTCCTAAATAAAGTAAGTTCATATTCCAAAAAAAATTTAATTTAATTTGAAAACAATTTTCAAATCTGATTGGAAGCTATTTCTAATTATCTTGACTCCTTTAACAAAATTTAATTGAAAACAAATTTTCAATAATTATGCTTTTTTACTTGTTATAGTTTAGAAAATTTATTTTTTCAAAATTATATGAATAGAAAATTCTAATCCAATTAGAAAACTATTTCTAACTAATTAAAAATTACTTTTTCTTAATTAGAAAACTATTTTCTAATATTAAAAGGAAACTACTTTCAAAATTAAATAAAACATTTTAAAATTTAATAAAAAAGTCATTTATATAATGTATTTAGAGATTGATTTCTCATTAATTAAAAAAATCTTTCCTTAATCAATTAGATTTTCAAAATATTAAAGAAAGCTAAATTTCTTAATTAATAAATGAAAACACTTTTCAAATTTTAATTAAGAAAAATATCGTTTCTAATAAATCAAGAAAATTATTATTTATAAATATAAAAAACAATTTCTTAATAAATAAAATAATATTTCTCTAAACAAATAAAATTAATAAATTTCATTCATTTCATTAAAATTGGAATAAATAAATTTAATTTAGAAACATCTTTCTTAATTATTTAAGAAAGAACTTTTTTTAATTTTAAGGAGTCTAATTAATTAATTTCAATATGATTGAAACTAATTAATTCTAAATTTAGAAACTATTTTTAAAAATTAATTAGGAATCATTATAATTATTATTCTTAGTCAATAAGAAAATAATTACTTTAATTTTGGAATTGATTTTAAGACTCTAAAATAGTTTTAAAATTGTTTTTGAAACTTAATTAAATTAAGAAAACATTATTCCTTATTTAAAATAACTTAATTTAGTCTTAAAATTACTTTAATCTAAAAACTAAATAAGTTATCTTTCTCTTAGTTTATGTCAAACTTAAACTTATGTGCAAACAATTTTTATTTAGGGTTTAGAATAATTATGTTCTTGTTACCAACATCCTTATTCTAGGTAGGAATCCCTTATTCTTGGCATAGAATAGCGTAAATTAGGGATGTTAATGGGCTGGGCCGGGCCGAGCTCAGCTCGACCACGAGATAGGTGGCTTATGGTTCGGCTTGATCGCGAACTGATCAGCCCGTGGCCCAACAGGCTATGGGTGGACCAGGTCAACCATATATATATAAACAACATCATTTTTGAAGTTACGATCAGGCTACGGACCGACCACTTTTGATCTGTGACTCGATCAACCCAAGTCAAAATCGGGTCGAGGCAGGTCGGGCCAAAATTAACATCCCTAGTTTAAATCTTATATCCAATCACACCTATTCCTAACCCAGTTTCCAAACACCCCTCTTCTTCACATAGAAAAACCTAAACTTAAAGAAGCCAAACCCCAGTAGTCACAAAAAAGCTGTCATCGCCATCGTCAGCTCCAGTTAATGTCTCCAGTAACCCCTACGACCCTCCACGCTTTGTCATTACCACTTCACACTCCTCTATAGCACCATCTAGCTATTACCCCATAAGAAGCCACTGCTAGTGGAGATAATATGTGCTTAATTGATTATACATTTATTCCATAACATTTGGTGATTAAAGCTATGAAATGCTTAAGGCATTCACTTTAGTTCATATTTGGTTTTAGGTACAATTCGGAAGCAAAAGAGCTAAAGTGAGTCGAAAGCATAATATTTGAGTCTTTTTGTTGAGATTCATACTCGCTTGTCTTTTTGGAGTGATAAGAAGAAGGCAAGAAAATGCAAAAAAAAGAAAAGGAAGAGTATATGCTGTAAAAATGGCTTACGGCCATGCACCATATTTGTCATAGCCGTGACCATCTCTCACAGCCATGAAAAATATGTCATGGGTGTGACAACTTGAGTCACGCCCATGACAATCCTTGTATGGCCATGACACCTCAGTGAAACCAATCACAACTGACACACAAAGTCACACCCGTGACTTTTATGACCTGGCAGGAAACCTAATTTTTCACTATAAATACAATGTGTTGCCATTAAAACAAGATAGATTGGGAAAGAAACATTTTAAAGGTTTTGGGAGAATGAAGAGGGGCAGAACTCGCAAACCTTGGAGATCCATAGAGGGATAAGTTTTTCGACACCAGTTTAGAGGTGATATCGATGTCGAAAAACCCAGTTAAGCATTCTTTCATTGTTTGTTGTTCTTTCTCTCTTAGGGATTTATTATGTTATCCTATGTTTATTGTTTGAGTGTTGTGTAAGAATGCTTGAATGCTATATTTAATTGTTTTATTTATGCCATAATGGTTTTTAATCATTAGGGATAACATAACATAGGTTAAATAACTCGAACTTGTATGATTGTTACCTTGATTAATCTATTTTCCTAACTCGTAATGTGACTTTCCAATTAAATCTAGAGTGTAATGGCCCACTTCCACCGAACACGTGCCCGACATCTTGAGGACACTCACACACATACCCTGTGAAAGCGACGCGTTAGAGGAATCACATTCACTTATATGGCATCATAATTAAAACACGAGTAACACAATATTTAAACTCAATTCTTCATTCTATTAATAAAACACAATTTACATGGTAGCTTTTCAGTACACAATCCATATATATAGTATCGAAAGCTTATCAGAGTCTACTGCTCTTTTTATAAAATATACTACCTGAATGAGGAACTATATGAAAACTCTATCTACTCTTCAGTCTTAGCTGATCGACTTTTGAGCCATTTCTTGAGTCCAAAAGCAGTACGAGGTTTCTTCTAATTTTTCTTAGAAGCTAAATTTCCTTTATCGTACCCAAAAGGTCACGTTGCAATTTTGATGAGTTTTTCAAACTCAGTGAGTGAACCATCCTTGATGTACTCACTCATATCAATCACACAACCAGTTCACATTCAAGAATTCACAGATAATTTATAACATCACATAATGAACATCATTTCACTAATCATCATATTGAATTAAATACAATTATGTTCACGTATATCACCTCTCATTCAGAACAATTCAAATAAACCATTTCAATCATTCAAAACATACATATCAAAATGCATATGCAATACACACGTGACTTACTTTTTATTATTACATTGTTGTGACTGAGTGTCTTTTTAATTATCTCGTATACGTTGTGGATATCGGGCTCATTAATAACTGTCCTATATCTGTTGTAGATACCGAGCTCATTTTACTAGTGAGCTTGTGGCTCTTATACATATTCTGAGCTTTAAGCTCTTTTTCACTGGCTATTCCCATCACAACTACTTTATCTGATCATGCATATCATGTCATGTAATGTATCAAATCACATATATTCAATCAATCACATTCTTTTGATAAACACATTCACATTCATATCTTCATCGGACCTAAGTCCGACATTCAACATAATTGTTGAGAAGACTTATTTATTTCGAATTCACATTCAATGAGCACTTCCAATACAATTATCATTCATCAAATGCCTCGAACTATCAAAGTTTGGAATTAACACATTCATATCAATAATAGTTCAATAATTGAAATTTTAAATAAATACAAACAGTCTTATTGAGAACATCTAGGTTACTCATAGTATGCTCCAATTAGATATTGCCTTGACATCCTGGCAATGTCTGGATGTTGTCTTTCTAATTGTACTTTTATATCTTGTAACGTACACACATTTACACACATTACTAATTTGCTCGATCACATAAATATTCAATCATACACTTATGTATATGTGTTATGTATAATGCATGCTCAATTTGACTATTTCGGGTAGGAATCCTTAATCACATATCTTGATCATTCAACCTTTAATTTATCACTTGGATATGTCTAATTTGAACTTAGGTTTACATCTCAATTATACAAGATTATTCTAATTTCATCTATCAATCATTCACTAAGGTTAATCTAGCCTTATAAGATCATATCATTTATAAATTCTTATTCATCTTTACTTAATTTACATTATTCATCTCCTTTGAATCACATTAGCATTCATAAGATCACTTTCATTTTTTTATCACCTCTAATTTTTTAGATTTTTAATACATTTATAACATCAATCTATTCCTTAATTATAACCTCAATTTTCATCCTAAACATATCAACATTTAATCACTTAATCCATCATCAAACTAAGTTCATTTCAAGCTTCATTCAAGCCCAAATGCATCATAGGAAAGTACCTAACCATTTGTTGTTTCAATCATCACCTAAAAGAAGTATAATTTACGTAAAAGTCATTCCCATGATTGTGGATGACTTCCCACGATCGTGGGTTATAACAACAGAAACTTTCTAGCCCTTTCTTCATTTCCCACAATCCTGGAAGCATTCCCACAATTGTGAGTTGTCATATTCAAAAGTTTCCAGCAATTCTTCTTCTAGATTTTCTAGAATTTTAAACAGAGATCTAGTTTATGTTAGCCATCATCGTGGACATTTTGTATGGGATGTTAAACCATCTATGTGCGAACCCAATTGCAAAATCTGTCTCAGTGTTCTAGGTTGTTCGATAGGTAGGTTTAATTAACAAGCTCATCTTAATTAAACACGACTAAGGGAAAACTAGGGTTAACAGAGCTTGCTATTAACCTAAGATTAATAGTTTCCAGGAGACGTATAAGAATAACAGTTCAATGAATTATGTCTAATTGTGTGTAGGTTGAGATTGAACCGATGATCAGGTCCTTAACGTATTCATCACTTTTCTCATTTTTATGTTGTTTCATTTAAGTTGCTTTTGTTAGTTTAGTTTCACTTTATTTTCTTGTTTGAAAACCAAAACCCCCATAACCTAAACACCATTTATTTTTATAACAAAAGCTAACTGAACACTCACTATAGGATCGACCTAGACTTACCACTAGCTATAGTTTTAGGTTTTGTTTTTTTATGTAGCATTACAAAGTGCTACATCAGGAGACCAATACTGCTTCTGTGAATCAACCTCATATATGTACTAGTAGCCACTTTTTGAAATGTTGTCAGCTGATCTTTGCAAGAAGTCGCTGTTAGTGGAGACCAACCCTATTTTTATGAAACCAGCCTCATTTGCACATGCCTCCTCATGTCGCCATTGCAGAAGCTTATTCCGAAGCCATTAGATTATATAGTTACAGTTTTAGCCTTCTTTAAGGCTCAGAAATTCATCGTAACCAAGCAACCAAAACATAAAACCTAACTTGTAAACAATTTCCAACTACACAAAAATGTGTCCACAACACAAGTTTTTGGCTTATTCAAATCAAAATTGATTTAGGTGATTCAATTTTACTGGTTTTGTCAAGTCTTTCCAGATTTTATATTTTCAAAACCAAAATTCCATAATTCTTAATTCTGAACTCTTTAAATTAATGGTAATCATAACTAAATATGATTCTTAAGGTTTGTAATGTATTAATTTGAAACATTTTTAGATTAAATTGAATCTAATTCAATATTAGATTAGGATTTTATTTCAATTCCTTTCTATGATCAATAACAATTACATAATTTAATCAACTTATAGAATTAAAGTAAGCTCTAATACCCCTGTTGAGAAACTGAGCCTGGATCTGATCCTGACTGTAGCAGAATAATAATGAAACTTTTTTGGTATTTTGATTTGCCAAAAATTGAAATCACTTTAATTCTATAAAATAATTAACAATTAAATCACAATAAAGCATAAATCTTAATTCATACCTTATTCTGGAGCTTGATTATATTCATATTATATCCCTTGAGCCTTTTTTGAAACAAGTTTATTTCAACCACCGTAATTGCACAAATGTTTAACCTCTAATGGTATCCACAAAATAAATTGAGAGAACTCTACAACTATTGCAGAGAGGGTTATACAAGGAGTGCTAACTATATTAGAACTTAAACCTATTTATAACAGGTCTGGACATTTTAGTAATTTAATTGAAATTAAATTCTAATTTCAATTAAACTTTAATTAGGATTATAAATAATTCTAATTAAATACCAATTATGCACAAATAAGATCCAATATCTCATATTGATCCTTACTTATTAAATGTCTCATATTTAATCATAAAGTTTCTTAAACTTTACAATCAATTCCAACATGATTAACATATCTTTGCTCTCTTCAACTCTTTCTTTATGTGTGACCCATTAGGTTCCAAAATATGTTAGTAGTGAATACAAATTATAACTTTAAATCATATTTAGGATTAGATAAATTAAATTACGTTAATTTATCTTTAATTATCCAGCTAAACAATTTATATCCATAAATCAAGATTGAGTCCAACAAGACATTATGACTACCTAAATATTTAAGAATGTTAAAGTAGTTTTGACTAATTTTTTCATGTATGATTTTTAGTATAATTGAATCCTTTGATCATACAATGTTCCGATTAGACATAGAGTATGAAATTAATGCTTACCCTATTTTGAGTGCAATCATATTAGTTCTCCATCATTACTATTTATAAAATTTCATTCCACCTTGGCTAAAGATTTCCAAAATCAATATTAATTGAGAATAGCAGAATATTCTTCCTAATTACTTTAGGGTGATGAATCCTATCTTGATCACTCAACTACCTCTTTATAGTTCATGCTATATCCATTGACTACCAATTGAGCTATTCTTGACTAGAAAAGGTCATAAGTAATGTTAGAACATAGAAATCCTTATACAAGATATCTTGGAGATCTTAAGTCAAAGATCACTTATACAATCATCACAATGAGAATTTTTATAGAAATACAAGTAATGTTCCAAATAGATTTGTCATATGGGGTCAGTTTAGTGAACTTGTTAATGTGTGCATAATTGTTTATACATTTACTCGACAATATTTAGTGATTATTATTGTGAAATGCTTAAGATACTCATTTTAGTTCATATTTGGTATTATGTACAAGTTTGAAAAACAAAAGCAAAAGTGAGTTAAAAACATATTCTTTGAGCCATCCTTTTGATGTTTGCACTCAATTATCCTTGTGGATGTACAACTGTGCACCTAATTGTGTATCTTTCTAGAACCCTATTTTTTTTTATTTAAAGTGACATTTGAGTAGCTTAGAGGGGTATGGATTGTTTTCAGAATAATAGGGGTGACATAACTCGTACTTCTTGGGCATCTATGAAGGGCTAATCTTCCTTTTTCTAGTTCGGAGGGAAAATCAAAGCCGAGGATGACATTTGAGCATATCTCCATTGTGTATTATTGAATCTCTCTCTCTTTGTAGGGATTGTTTATGTTATTCTATGTCTATTGATTGGGTATTTGTCTAAAGATTATTTAATGTATTCATTAGATTGTTTTTATGTAAACACATTGCTAGAATCTCAAATATGATATATAATAGTTATTTTTTGGATTCATTGGTGGCAACTAATGATGTTAAATCATTAGGGATAACGTAACATATATTATATGACCCGAGCTTGTGTAGTTGTTGCCTTGATTGATCTATTTTCTTTATTCATAATGCAATTGTCCGATTAAATGTAGAGAGCTTGTTCCATGTTATTTGATAGTTAGGTTTAGTTAAAGAGCTTGTTTTAATTAAATACGACCTAAGGGAAAATCGAGGTTAACAAAGCTTATTGTTAACTTACGATTAATTTTTTTTAAGAGAGATGTGAAAAAAACAATTCAGTGAAGTATGTTCAACTATATGTAGATTGAGATTGATCTGAGAACTGGATTCTAAACTCAATCATCAATTTTATCATTTTCTCACTGTTTAATTTGAATTACTTTTGTTAGATCAATTTTACTTTATTTTGTCTTTTCACTACAAGAGTTAAGACATTTAGTGATAATTTTTTGTGACTAACTATTGTTTCGTTAAAAATATGAGTTTTTTTGTTATAAGACAATTGATTGACACTACTGTTTGGATTATTTGTGATGATTTATTTTTTTTGTCACTAATACAATGGTAATTGTGACAATTTAGTATCTTTCACAATTAAGTTGTCACTATTAATATATTAATAGTATCAAATTTTCTTTTATGACTAAGTTTTGTCATTAAAAGCTTATACAAATTGGTTCTAAAAATTTTTTGGCAGAATTAATTGTAATTGTGACAAAACTATTGGGATGCCATGGATTCATGCATCATATGCATGACAATGCAGCGGAAGTGTCAGAATCTAAATTCCGATCACATGATAACCACAAAAATCCAGAAACACACATGCATGGATAGACAGATCATAAGAAAATGTAATTTAAACACTTGTACCTTTTCTTCTCCTCCTTGATTCTTCTCTCTATTTGGGTTGCTGCAAACACCAAACCCTTCCTTGATCACCCAAGAATACACAAAGATGAAGAAGAAACAATGTGTAAGGGTGGTTTGAGTACCAAACTAGATGAGTTCAAGTGGATGCTCAAATGGAGAGAAAGATCAAGATTATGCTGCATGCACTTTGATTCATGTAACAATTTCATATATTGCATGAACAAGACTCAAGACACTTCTCCCTCACTTTAAAACACTTCTAGACCCTTTTATCCTCTCACTTGAGTGTGTAAGAACCTTTTATACCCCTTGAGCATAAGTGAAGAACTCATTTATATACATCTGTCAAGCCTTCGATCACAATCGTGGCCTATGAGCCACAATCGTGGCCTACTTAATTGACAGCCTTGAGCCTTTCTATAGACAATTATCATGCAATTCGTCCTTTCACCATACTATACCCCACTTAGTTCAGAGTATGGGCTATGTGTCAACTCCCACTAGACTGACTACGTCACATCTAGTCTAAGCGATGTTAGTTCTTATCCTAGGATCTCATTACTTTATGCGTCATTGAAGACTCTTTTCATGACTTATAACTACTCTGGCTAAAGATTCCTGAGTAATGACCCCGACAAAAGGCCATGGGTATCATCTCCTTCTATCAAGAATGGTGAATCCTTTATTGGCTACCTAATTTCCTTCGAATACTAACAGCTGTACCCAATCACCACCCTAAGAGCGACCTCATCTTGAGGTAACAAGGAATGATGTCAAAGCACATGATTAGTATCCAAGATATCCTTGAGTACCTCAAGTCTAAGGATATTTTCACTATTGCTATGATGAGATTAATCATTAACATTTGATAGATCATCCATATGATAATCTCAAAGCAGGTCATCAGATGTACTTACTACTCTTAATAAGTATCCACATGTTAACTCTAAACATCTAATACTTACAGTTTGTGAGATCAACTGCTTGATCAAATCAAGGAGTATAACATGTGTTAGTATATCTAGATTAATACTATCCTATCTTATTATTCCTATGACTAGGGATTATTTAGATACTAACATAATTGCATATGATAGGAATCTCATTATGATGTCCTTCATGCTATGTTTTGTATCATGGACTTCATTAATTCGATTTAAGATTGACATCAATTCATATATAAAAGAATATCAAATTAATGAAAAATAGCTTTTGCTTTATTAATCAAAATAAAGTTTATACGAATGTGCTAAAGGTGATTGCCTTTAGAGCACTACTATAACAATCTCCCACTTGCACTAAAATCAGTCGCCTTTGTATCTAATACCATAGTCGAGTACACTAGAATCAAATTTCATTTAAAGAAGTGGCTTAGTCAAAGGATCAGCGATGTTCTGATCTGTGGGTACTCTCTCTATCTTCACATCACCTCTATCAATAACTCCCTAATCAGGTGATATCTCCTAAGTACGTGCTTGGACCTCTAATGAGACCTTGATTCCTTATCTTGAGCAATAGCCCTATTGTTGTCATAGTACAAAGTATCGAGTCTATAATGCTCGAAACCACTTCAAGTTCCATAACAAACTTCTTGATCCAAACAACTTCTTTTACCACTTTTACAGTTGCAATGTACTCTGACTCAATCGTTGAATCTGTAGTCGTCTCTTATTTAGAACTCTTCCAACTGATTGCTCCACCATTCAATGTGAAAACATAACCTGACTAGGATTTAGAGTCATCTTGATCAGATTGAAAACTAGCATCCGTATGTTCGCTCACTACGAGATCTCCATTTCCATTTATAAAGAATATATCCTTAATCTTTCTGAAGTATTTTAGGATATTCTTGAAAGCCACCCAGTGACACTCACTAGGATTCGATTGATAACTGCTCATAACACTTAGAGCATACGATATATCAAGTCTTATACATAACATAACATATATGATTGATCCTATTGTCGAAGCATAAGGGATCATACTCATATGAGTCCTCTCATCTTGCGTCTTAGGACACATAGATTTCGAGAGTTTTATCCCATGAGTCATGAGAAGAAATCCTCTCTTGGACTGCTCTATGCTAAACCCCTTTAACACTTTATCTATGTATGTTGACTGTGAAAGACCTAGCAAGTTCTTGATCTATCTATATAAATCTTTATTCCCAATATATAAGTTGCTTCTCTAAAGTCTTTTATGGAAAAATTCTGGGACAACCAAATTTTGACTGATTGCAAACTTGAGACATCATTTCCTATTAGTAATATGTCATCCACATATAACACAAGGAATATGATAGCACTCCCACTAACCTTCTTGTACATATAAGGTTCATCAGGATTTTGTGAGAAACCAAACTCTTTGATTGTGTCATCGAATCAGATGTTCCAACTCCTAGATGCTTGCTTCAATCTATAAATAGATTTCTAAAGCTTGCATACCCTTTGCCATCTTTGGATATGAAACTCTCATATTGTATCATATAAATTTCCTCAACTAAATTTTCATTTAGGAAAGTCGTCTTCACATCCATTTCCCGTATTTCATAATTATAATGAGCAACAGTAGCTAGGAATATTCTAATGGATTTAAGTATGGCTACAGAGCTAAATGTCTTGTCATAGTCAAATTCTTGTCTTTAATGATATCCTTTAGTAACTAGCCTCGCTTTATAGGTAATTACATTGCCATCCATGTTGAAAATCCACTTGCACCCTATGTGTTTTAACCCTTCAGGTGGGTCAACCAAAGTCTATACTTGGTTATCAAATATGGAATTCATTTTGGACTTTATGACTTAAAGCCATTTTTTAGATGCTAAACTCTTCAGAGCCTCTTCATAAGTTATAGGCTCCTCGTCCTTTGTGAGCAATACATCATTTTTTTCACTTATGAGAAATCCATATCTCTCTGGAACATTGTGTATCCTACTTGACCTACGAACATTTTGTGTGTCAGAAGGTTCAACTGTTGTTTCATCTCTGTGAACAGCAATGTCAGGTCCAGGCAATTGATCTGTATTTATTTGAGCATCATAAATTTTGTCAAGTTCAACTTTGCTCCCACTGTCTTCTTTTAAAAGAAACTCTTTCTCTAAAAAGTCAGTATGCTTTAAGACAAACACCTTTACTCTAAAGCATTATAGAACTGACATCCAATTGTTTCTTTAGGATATCTTATAAACAGGCATTTATCAAATTTTGCTTCAAACTTATCTGATTGAATCTACCTCACGTAAGCCGAACAACCCCAGACTTTCATATGAGAAAGATAGGGCTTTTTGTTAGTCCATATCTCATATGGAGTAACTTCATTTGCTTTTGAAGGGACTCTGTTTGTCACGTAAACAGCAGTCTCGAGTACATAACCCCAAAAGGATTTCGGTAGATCTCTTAAACCCATCATTGACCTTACCATGTCCAACAAGGTTGGGTTTCTCCTTTCAACCACTCCATTATATTACAGTGTATAAGGTGGAGTCCATTGGGATATAATCCCGTTATCCCTGAGATAAGTTAGAAACTCCTCATTTAAGTGTTCACCATCTCGAATTGATTGAAGTGCCTTGATACTTCAACCGAGTTGTTTCTCTACTTCGTGTCTAAATTGTTTGAACATTTCAAATGCTTCAGACTTGTATCTCATTAGATACACATACCTATATCATGAATAATCATCGATAAAGGTAATGAAGCACACAATTGTTTCTTTAGGATATCTTATAAACAGACATTTATCAAATTTCGCTTCAAACTTGTCTGATTAAATCTACCTCACGTTAGCCGGACAACCCCAAACTTTCATAAGAGAAAGATAGGGCTTTTTGTTAGTCCATATCTCATATAAAGTAACTTTATTTGCTTTTGAAGGGACTCTGTTTGTCACATAAACAGCAGTCTCGAGTACATAACCCTAAAAGGATTTCGGTAGATCTGCTAAACCCATCATTGACCTTACCATATCTAACAAGGTTGGGTTTCTCCTTTCAGCCAGTCCATTATATTGCAGTGTATAAGGTGGAGTCCATTGGGATATAATCCCGTTATCCCTGAGATAAGTTAGAAACTCCTCATTTAAGTGTTCACCATCTCGATCTGATTGAAGTGCCTTGATACTTCAACTGAGTTGTTTCTCTACTTCCTGTCTAAATTGTTTGAACATTTCAAATGCTTCAGACTTGTATCTCATTAGATACACATACCTATATCATGAATAATCATCGATAAAGGTAATGAAGTACATAGTTGTTTTTCTAGGATATCTTATAAACAGACATTTATCAGGTTTCGCTTCAAACTTGTCTGATTGAATCTACCTCACGTAAGCCGGACAACCCCAGACTTTTATATGAGAAAGATAGGGCTTTTTGTTAGTCTATATCTCATATGGAGTAACTTCATTTGCTTTTGAAGGGACTCTGTTTGTCACATAAACTGCAGTCTCGAGCACATAACTCCAAAAGGATTTCGGTAGATCTGTTAAGCCCATCATTGACCTTACCATGTCCAACAAGGTTGGGTTTCTCCTTTCAGTCACTCCATTATATTACAGTGTATAAGGTGGAGTACATTGGGATATAATCCCGTTATCCCTGAGATAAGTTAGAAACTCCTCATTTAAGTGTTCACCATCTCGATCTGATTGAAATGCCTTGATACTTCAACCGAGTTGTTTCTCTACTTCATGTCTAAATTGTTTGATCATTTCAAATGCTTCAGGCTTGTATCTCATTAGGTACTCATACCTATATCATGAATAATCATCGATAAAGGTAATGAAGGCATAAATGGACATCGAACCACATATGTCAGAATGTATTAGGTCTAATAACTCATTCTCTCGTTCAGCATGTCCTTTATGTTCAACATACGTCAGAATTTATTAGGTCTAATAACCCGTCTAATAACCCGTTCTCTCGTTCAGCATGTCCTTTAAAAGGTGATTTGGTCATCTTACCTAACAAGCAAGATTCACATATGTCATATGATTCATAATCAAATGACCCTAAGCTACCACTCTTTTATAGCTTAGTCATGCATTTCTCACTTATATGGCCAAGTCGACAATGCCACAAGTAAGATGATTTTAAGCAGTCGACAATGCCACAAGTAAGATGATTTTAAGCTATCTCTTTTTTGACGTTTATTGTCATTGATATTTAAAATTAAATTAAACATATCTAATATGTAAATACCATTGCATAAGGTAGCAGTACTATACAACATTTCATTCAACTTAATTGAACAACCATTGCTTGAAAAAGTTAAATGAAATCCCGCTTTATTAAGACATGAAATAGATATAATGTTCTTTGTCATAACGAGTACATAATAGTAATTATCCAAAATTAGCTCTAGGCCACTAGGAAAATACAAAACATATTTTCCTATGGCTAATGCAGCAACTCTTGCTCCATTTTTCACACGTAGGTCCAGTTCTCTCTTTTTGAGCGTTCTACTATTCCTGAGACCCTACATATCAATATATATGTGTAAGTCACATCTAGTATCTAATACCCAAATTTTATGATTGGAAATAGTATTAACTTCAATGAAAAATAATATACCTAAAGTAGACGGTGGGGCATTTAATGCCTTCTTCTACTTCAGCGACTCTAGATAAGCTTTGCAGTTCCTCTTCCAATGTCCTTCCTTATTGCAATGGAAGCATATCCCCTTTGATATTGTCTCCTTTTCCTTCTTCTTGGCTACACCTCCCATTGGTTTCTTGGACTTCTTCTTCTGCTTTTAGTTCTTCTTTCGAGAATTAGAAGGAGAGTCCACCAACATCACAGCCTTACTATCTTTCTTGATAGTTTGCTCAGCTGTTTTGAGTAGATTAATTAGCTCAAGCATCGATGTGGATATTTGGTTCATTTGATAGTTAAGCACACAATGCGAATAACTATTGGTCAAATTGGTTAGAATTAAGTCTATACTTAATTAATGATCATTACCAAACCCAAACTGGCTAACCTCTCAATGTATCCATACATCTTCAGCGTATACTGCACTGGAGATGATCTCTTAACCATCTTAGAGCAGAAAAATATCCTTAAGATCTCGAACATTTCAGACCGAGCTTGCTCAGCAAACAGTTTCCTTAGATGGTAGACTATGTTATAAGAATCCATAGCCTCATACCGCTTTTGCAGTTATGGTGACACAAAGGTCAGCATTATACAGCTAGCCAGCTCACTATCATCTAGTAGCTTCTTGTAAGCTTTCTGATCCTCATCAGATGCATCAGCAAAAGGGGGATTGGGAAGTAGTTCATTTAGGACATATCCTAGTTTCTCAAATTTGAGAACAATTCTCAAATTTGGTAGCCAATCTAAGAAGTTAGGTCTCGTGAGTTTTTTGGAGTCTAATAGAGAGTGTAAGTTCACACTAGACAAAGACATCGTGACGATTTAATAACCTAGAAGAATGAGAGAAAGTTTTAGAATGTACATTCGTGCATATCGATAAGGACTTTAATCATTTGCATTATAGGTCCCATTATTTTTATTCAAATCCATAGCCCTCACTACGAATTGCATTTAGCTATGCAACTATCGACTTTTGCCATCAATTATTGATTTAGCACACTTATTGGGTTATCAACTCTTGATTTGTATACATCCCATGTATATGAGCCAACTTTGCCTCTATCCACGTTGACCTTGGATTTGCCCAACGAATCAACACTTCCAGTTAGGACCAATCCATTAATCAGAAAATCTAATTCCATGATTTGAACATATTCATATAGAGTGGGCTTGGGTTTGCCCAACAAACCAACTTTAAAAGAATTCTGGTTCTTGCCATATCAATGGAAGACGTAAGTCCTAATATTTCGATTGAGGGATTTATTCTTTGGTCTCATTAATAATTGGATGTTATTGTATATATATCACATATATACATATATATATATCTATTTAGATTATAGACATCTTAATTAAATTGAGTTTGTGTCTATAACTACCCTTAAAATGCATCTAATACATGTATCACACAAAAGAGGTTTAATTGAGGTTGTGACTTAGACTATGCATCAAAAGTTTGTGATTTGATTCAACTCTTGAACCGAATAAGGTACTAGAGTTAGTCTCAGCTAATTCGAATTATGAATGTGATTCGATTAGGAGCCCTAAAATTCAATTATTTTGATGTCCAAATTAAACAATTTAAATATAGTATATATGGCTTTTTCTAGTCATGCTCTACTTGGATTAATTCTAAACTAATCCCTAAGGTTTCCAAAATTCTCGTACATCAATTAGTCATCTATAATATCCATAGGTCAACTCAAAATTATCAAAACAATTTTGGCACAAGCCAAAAATATCTTGACGGCCAAAATCATCAAGATAAATAAAACCTACTAGACACTAAAAAGATCGATTCGATGTTTGGAAAATTTTCAGAACCTTAATTTCAAACACATGCACTAAGCATGCAACTACCATCAAAATAATACATTTCTTATCTCATAAAAACTTTATTAAGGTCTTATAATCAAAACACATATACCATAAGTCATTAATTAAGTCAACTGCATTAGCTTTCAAAAAGTTGACCAATGTTGACTTTGACTTGATTTATTAATTGAATCAAATTCAATTAATTTTGGAAAAATTCCAGAGTCTTAGACACATTCTAAGTGCACCTAATAAAAAATTCCCAAAACTAATTCCTAGGAATTATTTATTACTAAGTTTAATTAGCCAGCACATCACATGTCTATGACACTTGTCATATTACTTCTAACACTAGTCATACCCTACATCATGCATGTGTAAGATAATCACTTTAACAACAAGTGTCATGCATCTCATACATGTGACGACATCTTATCTTGTATGTGCATGCATAAAATTCATAAAAACAATTTTTATAAAAATTAATATTGAATTTACAAGATAGATGTTCATCATATTTCCATAATTTCTCAGATCTTCATACATGCATCAGGCTGAAACTAAATTTGTAATAAAATAGCAACTGACATTCAACTGCATCTTCCTTTGACAAAAACATAACATAACAACTTATAAACATTGTTGTGAAAGAAAATAAAAAAAAAAATTCTAGAATTATTATGAAATTTTCAAAATTAGCACATGCATTCAGTTTTCTAGAAATTCCTAGAAACCAACATATAAATAAACTAGATATTAATTCAAAATAAAATAGAAAATGACATTCAATTGTAATTTCCTTTGATAGAAACATGATATAATACCTTGTAAACATTTATATGAAAGAAAAGTAGAAAATTTTTTTCTACAATTTATACGAATTATTTCAAATCAACATGCATGCCAGTCATAACCCAACAAACACTTTACACATGTTCAATACATCATCTAATACATGCATAAACTTGCTCTGATACCACTATTGGGGTGCCATAGATTCATGCATTATATGCATGACAATGTAGTAGAAGTGTCGGAATCTAAATTTCGATCACATGATAACCCCAAAAATCTAGAAACACACATGCATTCATAGTAGATCATAAGAACATGTAATTTAAACACTTGTACCTTTTCTTTTCCTCCTTTCTTGCTTCTTCTCCTTGTTTGGGTTGTTGCAAACACCAAACCCTTTCTTGTTTGCCTAAGAAGACGCAAAGATGAAGAAGAAACAATGTGCAAGGGTGGTTTAAGCACCAAACTAGTTGAGTTCAAATAGATGCTCAAATGGAGAGAAAGATCAAGATTATGTTGCATGCACTTTGATTCATGCAACAATTGCATAAATTGCATGAACAAGACTCAAGACACTTCTCTCTCAACTCTAAAACATTTCTAAACCCCCTATCTCACTTGAGTGTGTAAGAACTTGTTAAACCCCTTATACATAAGTGAAGAACTCACTTATGTATATCTGTCGAGCCTTCGGTCACGATCATGGCTTGTGAGCTACGATTGTGACCCATTTAATTGACAGCCTCGCCTTCGGTCACGATCGTGACCTATGAGCTGTGATCGTAGCCTTCTTAAAAGCAGCTATATACACTTTATTTTTCATCCGATTTTTTATATGTGTGACCCTTAGGTTCTCGATTATTTTAGGCACCTGAATTAACTCTTAATCTAGGCAAATCATGGATGATTTCATGCCATTTGAATTAATTCTTAATTCAAGCAAAACATGAAAGGTTTCATGATGCCAATTTACCATAATAAAGTGGATTAACACACAAACTCTTCGATAGTTAATTCTCCGACTTACGTACCTTTCCATAGACAATTGCTGTGCAATTTGTCCTTTCACCATACTATACCCCACTTGGTTCGGAGGATGAGCTATGTGTCAACTCTCACTAGACTGACTATATCACATCTAGTCTGTAATATCTAATGTCTGAAACATATTTAGTGTTAGAACCCTATACCATTTCACATGAGTGATAGTATTGAGAATTTAAGAAAATGCATTTCATTTGCATAGCATACACATGTGAATTATAATTTGTACACATTACAAAGATAGTATATGCACTCAATTGACATATTCCGAGGTATAAAAGATTTTAAAATAAACTGGATGTGAATTGTGAATTCTTATGTCTTAAATTTTGGTTTGATTGGATTCCAATTAGTAATTTGGAATTAAATGTTATTAATTGGGAGATTGATGAGTTAATATGTACATTTGGATTAGGAAAAATGACAAGTGGAAAAATAAATTGATACATGAAAAATTAGGGTTATTAGGCCTATAATTAAGTGACATTTGGCATAGATAAATGAGTGACAAATGGATCAATTATGGTGTGACATATCGACTAATTATTTGGAGACATATGGCAACTTAAAAAGGGAAATAGTGGCAGCATATTAAGTAGATACATGGCTTATGTGCCTTAAGACAAATGTTATGGTCAAATGAAGACACTTAGCATGTTAACGAAGCAAGTTTCTACAGCAGAGTTTCTGTTATTTCCTTCCTTGTTTCCTCCACCGAAATTGCATCCATCTTCTATCTGAATTGTAGTTTAACCCTAACTAAATTGTTACAAGAAATCCACACTTTAATCCTTGACAAAATAGCAAAGAAACTAACCTATTGTTACTTTCATCTTACTGCTGAAACTAGTTCATTTTCACCTTGAGTTTGAGATGAATTATGCATGAATGGAGACCTTGTTTAATCTAAAGTTTTGAGCTGAAATTGGAAGCTTAAAAAGTAAGTAGAAATTTGATTTTTATGGCATGTTTAAGAGAATGAGAAAGATGATTGAATTGGAATGAGATGTATATGGTGTTGGTGATGATATATGCTGGAAGATGTTGCATAAACTTAAAAGTTTTTTATGTTTTTCCTTGATATATGAAAACTGTGGAGTACAGGGTATTATATAGATGAATTGGACTGGAATTTGAGGGCTAAAAGCCCAAATTGGGGCCTAAAATTTTTGAGTTTGATCAGTTTAGGACTTAAACTTGTAACTTGCTCAATGAAGGTCTAAATTTTTGTGAGTCTGTTCAATTTAAGGCTTTTTTGGAAAAAAATTAGAAAGTGTCATACATGCACCATTTATATATATGAAAAGTCTATTTAGAGAGGCCAGCTAGATTTTAAAAGCCACGTAGATTTAAAAAAAAAGAAAATAATTTAATTTTATGCTAAAGTTGCTAGACCCCCATTCGTCATCAAACTTGCCCATCTCAATGAGAACTGTACAGACCCTTTCGAAAGTTGCTTTAATAGATAATGACCTGAAGTTTGTTGCTTCCCAATTTTGGCGGCTCCATAGCAAACAACTCTGTGACACGTTCAGGTTTTACTTGCAACAATAGAGGGCATGGGCAGTACAGAGGTCATCAAATGGTTCAGTATAATGAGTCTTGGGATGGCCATAAATAGTTTCAAAATTTTTAAAACTTGTTTAGACAGAACCCAAGAATTAGCAAGACGATACCAGAATCAATATAAACTTACAAGAAACTCCTGACTAAAGCTCTTCAATTCCCCTATATTTTTGGCTCTTTTGTATGAGCATGTACATTGAAAATCTCTATTATGAGTCCCACACTGTCCAACATTGTATTACTCCATGCACATTGTAGAAAGACAGAAAGTTAAAGACATTCTAGTAATAGAAGAGCACTAGCATTATAATAAACTTCCAGATAATTAAAAGCTGAGAAAAATAAAACAGAACGTGCCTATAAATTTCTTTGTTGAATACTGTTTAGAATTGCATTCACAAAGACAACATCCACACCTTCCTGTTCCTGTTCAAATCACAAGTACACTATCACACCCTAATGCAAGAACTGATTTTGGTTAGTTAACCAAAACTCTTATCTAACAAAACCAATCCTTGCCTCAATCTCTAGGAAGCTTATATGGCACTTTATGGCATCTACGGTTCTAGGCCCAAAAAATGTGTCTATGAATCCTAAAATACCAACTCAAAACTATCAATTATCAGCTCAAAATACATAATTGGTAAATGATGAACATATAAGAAAGCTCCTAGATGGACCTGCAGGAGCTCCAGAGGATCGAAGAATTGGATTTTGGACCATGATGTGATGAGGCAAGTTCTTTTTGGAGAACTCAGTCTTGAAGTAATCGTCGTGCTATTTTTCAAGAGAGTTGGTGAGAGACAGAGCCTTGTTGAGCTTGATCTGAAGCAGGCTACCCGATCGGAGCCGCGGTTAGACAACAAAAATTTGGAATGGGCCATTCGGATCTTTATTAAAGAGCGATACGTCGTTTGCGTCATCTCCGTCATCTGTCTTTTACAGCTTTGTTGAAAACAGTGAAGAGAGAAAGGAAAATAGAGATGGAGTTAGAGACCTATAGAGGCTTGCTTGGGAATGGTTCAAGAAAGTTAGGATTTTGGCTATGGATTTTAGGTAGGGAAAAAATGATAGACCCAACATGGGCTACTTTGTCGTCTAATATTTTGTTTTCCTTAGTCATAAATATCTTTGGCAGCTGGGAAAATTCGAGAAAGTGGAGGGAAATGTGGCATTGAAAGACTAACCGACTTGTCTATAATGGCATGTGCATGACACTTCTTAATTTTCATCCAAAAAAGCCTTAAATTGAGCATCCTCGTGAAAGTTTAGACTTTTATTAAGAAAGTTACAAGTTTAAGTCCTAAATTGATCAAAATAAAAAACGTTAGGCCCCAATTTAGGCTTTTAGTCAGAATTTGATGTATAAAGAACGTAAGTTTACGCTAAAGAAAGATGTTAACATAGTGTTCTTGAATTGGAGACATATATGTATGTGTATATGTATGTTTATATGTATGTGTATGTGTATGTGTATGAAGTAATTGTTAATGACAAAAATATGCAAAGTTTAATGAACCTTAGTGTAATAAAAATGAAGCAAGATGATCATGTAATGAAGTAGGTTTAAAGGGCTTGTAATATAAAAAATTTAAGTGTTTGGTATGTATCTAAGTTTAATACATTTGTGCAGAAATGGGAGAAATAATGTAGTGTATGACCGTGGCCTTCAGTGCACGATCGTGACCTGGCTATTTGGGTTCTGTCATGATTGTGACATAGTCCCCACGATCGTGGCCTATTGCACAAGCTTCTGTCATGATTGTGGGAAGATCCATCACGGTCGTGGGCAAGGCTTTGAAGTGATAATTTCAGTTTTGTGTAATTGTTGAACCATTTAAGGATAGAGTACTTTTACTATGGTACATATGATTGAGGCTTAAAATGAACCTAAATTGATGTTGAATAAGTTAGTTAAATGTTTGATAATTTGAAGTTATAAAATGATATTATAACTTAAGGAAGAGATTGTTTGATAACAATGTATTTAAGTTTGGAATGAAGGAGTGTTAAAGGAACGAAGTTGTTTTTATGATATATGATTAGTTAAGAAATGAGAATAAGGACACATACCCGAGAAAGTCATTGAGCATGCATTGAACATGACATATTTATATAAGAACATGATTGAATATGTATTTGATTGATCACCTTAGTAATGTGAATTATGTCTGTATTGTACGATTCTAAACATACAAGTAGAATGCCTGTTGTGTCCCAATTTTTCTTAGGATTTAATTTATTAAATTATCAACCATAAAAATAAGTTAGAATTCATAAACTAGAAAATTTTTGGTGTTTAATATGGTATATTATGAATTTTATATGGTTGCATGAATGAAAAAGAAAGAATTAGAGTTAAATTGAGGAGTTAGTAGGAATTGGCTTTAATAAGGAAGGGCAAAATTAGAAAATCAAAAATTTTGTCTTAAACTAATAAGACAAAAAAGAGAAGAAAGAGTCGTGAGAGTTAAGAAAACAAAAGAAAGAGAGAGTCGTGGAAGAGACTAGAAGGAGTGTAGGAGAAATAAAGGGAAGTAGAAGGAAAGAAAGAAAAAGGGGAAAGAATAAGAAGGAAAACTTTAGG
>JANQAP020000103.1:610483-629025 GCA_026874005.2 Erythroxylum coriaceum
AACCTTGTATCCCTTAGTTGCTTCAAAACTTCTTTTTATGTCGTGTTTTTA
The DNA here is from genome assembly GCA_026874005.2 of Erythroxylum coriaceum. Taxonomy (NCBI): domain Eukaryota; kingdom Viridiplantae; phylum Streptophyta; class Magnoliopsida; order Malpighiales; family Erythroxylaceae; genus Erythroxylum; species Erythroxylum coriaceum. Next base: position 610,535 of record JANQAP020000103.1, read on the forward strand.
TCTGAATTCTTCTTCTTTTAGTCCATGAAGATAATTATAACCTGTAAATGCAATTAGAGTGAATTAAGTAAAAAATATACAATAAAAATAAAAATATTAATCAAAATATACTAAATATGGGTTTATAAATATGAACAAATATAGGCAAAAAATAATTACCCACTTCTTTTGACAAGACATTACACTTTTCATTGTATTATCTTTTGGCTATTTGCCAGCTCAAATGAAATGAGATGTTTTTGGTTATCTTGTATTTGTTTATTTATTTATCCTTATGATACGACTTCTAACTCATCAAAGGGGGAAATGATCATAAAGGCAATCATTAGGATTTAAGGATTTAGTATAATTGTTTTAGATAGCTCTACATTTTATTAAGTTTAAAATTGTAATAGGTGTATGAAATGCATATGAAATTTGAATAGATGGGATGATCATATGTTGTCTTTTACTTTTTTTTAGTTGGGAATTTGGTGTATTAAAATGTATATTAATTTCATTTAAAAAGTAAGTATTATCGTAACTATGCCATTTACCATATAAAACTAGTTTTATTCACAAATTATTACTGAGTTGCCGCTCCATCCAAAAGAAAAGGGAATTAGAATTCATAAATGGGGGACTATATAGCAGTGACATGTGATGTCATTTATGTTTCAAGGACAAATCTTTTGGTTCAATTATGCGTTAAAGTTATTACTCTTTTGCATTGACATTTTTCTTAATTTTTTAATTTTAAAATTATTCAAAAAAGTTTTGGAAGGTTTAGCGATCAGACACCCATGACTAATATGATACATATAAGTTAATTAAAATTATTATAAAATCTCAATATTTTTTTTATTTCCTATGATCATATCCTCCTTCATTATTGAATTCGATTTCATCTTATTCATATATATATTTCTTTTATATATATAAGAAATATTATAATTAAACTGATCAATTCAATTAATTAAATTTACAAATTTTAATTAATTAATAAAAATTGAGATTTTATAATAAATGAATATGTAAAACATGCATATATATTTTTAAAAAATGAATAAAATTATATTAACTGTAGTAAAAGCTAGTTTAACATTACAATGAGAATTCGTTTACTGTTTAGCTAATAGCTTACAACAGGATTGGATTTACAAAAATAGTCATATCAATTGTATGTGAAAAATAGACCATTTACTAAATTTGGTTATAAATTCCATCTATTCCTCATCATATGGGAGAGTAAGTTTTGCATGTTCTTGGTAGTCAAGATGGCTTTGACCCAATTCAGTATTTGATTTACCTACAGATGCTTGTTTACTTCAACTCCTTTGTATATCCTATTATTCCTCTCCTTCCAAATAGGGTAAATTATAGTGGTGAAAGTTGTTTTTAGCAAATTCCCATTTTGCTTCCCTGATCTAGTGAAATTGATAAACCAATTTAAATTATCATCCCATTCATTTGAGTGATTTTTAATTGCTAGCAATTGTAATATTCAGTTCCATATTGTTTTAGAGAATTGGCAAAGTTGACCATATTTCCCAACTTATGCTTGGTCCAAAGATATATCAAGTTTCTCATGTTCAACAATTGGTTGAAAGTCTAGAAGTAGTTTCTTGAAATTGTAATTTGCTAAAAATTTAGATTTTTAAGTTGATACTCATGCATCTATCTTATCCAAATGGCCTTTTTATCAGTGTACAATCTTTAGATTCTTTTACTCAAAAGCATCTTCTGCATTAGTGAAATGGGAATGATCCTTAGCCCAACTTGCCTATTTGGAATTATGATTTCACTCTAATTAACTTTTGCACTTTTGGCATTTTCTGTTTTCCTAATCTAGAGAAACATTTTCACAATTCTGTCAATTTCTTTAATCAATTTTTTTGGAGGAACCATATGAGTTGACCAATGAATATGGAGGCTATTAAAGATTGAGTTAATAAGAGTGTGTCTAGCTGCATATAAGAGAAACATGTTTTGCCAAGCATTAATCTTGGTTATGATCTTCTCTATAAGAGGAATGCAATATAAGAATTTAGGCTTTGTTGTGGTAATAGGCACTCCAAGATATTTGAATGGTGGGGAGTGTAAATTTTGTCCTGTAATGTGTTTAAAACTCTGTTTGATTTATTACATTTAATGAGATATATAGCTGACTCTTATCTCCATTAATCTTCAGTCCATAACAATTAATGAATGTTTACAGAATATGTAACAGAATTTTGATGGAATGAGGATCTGCATCGCTGAGGAGCATGAAGTCATCTGCATGGATCAAATGTGTTAGGTTGATTTCTTTACATTTATAGTAGAATTGAAATCTTCCATTGCAAGCACTAAATTTAACAAGCATTCTAGAAAATCCTTCCATTACTAGAGTGAAAAGATAAGGGGATAAGGGATCCCCTTGTCTAATTCTGTTAGTATTGTTGAAAGGTTAAGAAGGTATTCTATTGATTAACACATTGAGAGAGGAAGTTTGGATACAAATCATGATCCAGTTCATAAATGCTTGGAGAAGATCCATTGCTTCAAGACAAAGCTTTATAAAACTCCAACTAACTACATCATAAGTTTTGTAAAAATCAATTTTTAGCAAACAAATTTTGATTCTTTTTCTTGAACTATACTCCTTTAGCATCTATTACAAAAGTAAGATATTATCACCTATATTTCTTTCAAGTAGAAAGGACCTTTGTGTAAAATTTATGTTTTCAGTTAGAATCATTTTCAACCTTTCAGCTAGAAGCTTGGCAATTACTTTGTAGACTAAGTTATAGTAAGAAATGTGTTTGAAATCAGTTATTGTAGGGGATTTTGCTTTTTTAGGACTAGATAAATGTATGTTTTATTCATCTCTTTCAACATCTTGGATGATGTGAAAAACCCCAAGATGACTTTAGTAAAAAGTCTACCTGTAACCTTCCATGTATTTTGAAAGAATCAAGCTGAAAAATTATCAGGTACTGATGCCTTTAATGGATGTAGCTAACTAATACTCTTTGAACATCCTGAGTTCAGAAAGGATAAACTAAGGCATCTTTCAGTCCATGACTAAGAGGCACTCGAATACAGTTTTGATGTTGTAGCTAGGCTGAGGAGAAACTTTGGATCCTGTTAATTCAATGAAGAAATTTCTAATCAGTGCTTACAACCCAGTTTGTTTAGTTTGAGTGATACCCCTCCTATGCAAAATTTTGTTAATGTTTCTTTTGAAGAGTAAAGAAGAACGGAAAAATTTAGAATTGGATTCCTATTCTTTGAGTGAATTTATTCTAGCTATTTGTCTAAGGATTGAATTGAGCAATGTTAAAACCTCCTGATACTCCTTTAGTCTTTAAATTTCGACTAATCTAGAATCAGTGTTATGAGGAAATGTGTAGCAAGCCTCCTAAACTTCTTGCAATTTTTGTTTAACGATTATGATGCACTTGGATTTGTCTTTAAGAAAAGTCTTGAGTGCTGCCTTAGTTAACTTCAGTTTTAGCATTAACTGAAAGGAATTATGGCCTTACACATCCTAATTCTAGCATTTTCAAGTTAGTTCTTTTGAATCCATTCATTTGTGTGATCCTATTCAAAAATTTAAATGGAGCTCCACCTTTCCTTGGTTCTTCCATATTTTGTATAAGCATATATGAGTGATTAGAGAACAAACTCTAACCAAAATGAACATAAGATTGGGGAAAAAGGTTTAACCAAGATGGATTGATAAGAGATCTGTCAAGCTTTTTCCAAATGAGCATGCTACCTTATTGTTTGTTGGACTAAGTAAAGTTCCTACCATTTGAGTTAAGAACTTTTGAGCAAGTTTTGTATCTAATAATAAAACTCTCGATACCAACAGGTATACAAATTATATCTTTTAGTATAAGAGGTTATCATTCCTACGAGGATTATGCAATAGCTAACAATTTGAATGTAACTTTGTCTAATGAATTTAGAAATTGAATTGAATTAAATTTAAACAAAAGAAATTGTAAAAAATAAATAAAAACAAAGAAAGTAATCAAATAATAAGTGAGCTGAGTAATCAAATAATATTATTCTTTCTTTATTTTGTTCCTTTACTATTGTTAATTCAATTTATGTGTTTGATCTTAGATTTCTTAAGGTATTGATTATTCTCTCTCAAAATTTACTCAATTAGCCCTAACTGAATTCAAAATTTCTAGATATGCAATCTTTAGATTCACAAAACTATCCCTTACTTATTCAATTAGATATGAAGCAATCTATTATTTAATCAATTTCATAACCAATATCTCTCTTTTACTGATCGTTAATTTGATAATTGTGGGTCTATTAAATTGCAAACTTTCATTGTACAATCTAACACTGATTACTTTTAACTCAATCTCTCGATTTGTTATCAAGTTTATGCATAGACAATTATTTCAAACATCCAAAAATATAATGACTTCAACAATGAATAAAGTTACAAAATAGTTCCATAATAATTCCTAAAATGAGTTTAGAACTCCATAGACATGATAAACATCTTAGAAATCTAATTGCATATCAAGGATAATGAAAGAAACTAAAAGTAAAAGAGAAAAAACCGTTTGACGCCTTGATCTGGAATGCTAGAATTTCCTGATGTTTTTCTTGATCTCTCTACTTTGATTCACTTTGATGAATGGCTACTGCATTTTTTTGTTTTTTGTGTTTTCTTGTTTTTAAATAGTTCTTAAGGCTTTTATGGTTCTTTCAAGGGTTTCCCCACTAAATTTGGTTCCAAAATAGCAGTAAAATGTTAAAAGACCTAAAAAAACACGTGAGTTAGAAAAGTTTAACCTTACTAGAATTGCTATCTGTTATGCTTGTCACAATTGTGCTCCTTATGGATGATCATGACTAGCCTCTATGTACCAAGAACTTATCTTTTCTTTACATTCCTATTTCCATACATTCACAAACACATCAAATAGCTCTTGAAACATAAAATTAAGATCCAATTCTTGCTATAAACAAAACAAATATGATATATATAAACACTAACAATAACATAATTCTTAGCCTATACACAATAATCATCTAAGAAATACTTAAAAACACACTTAAACACCTATAAAACATAATATAATCTACACCTATCAAGATCCACAAGGCTCACCTTGCTGAATAGATTGGATAACTCCATGCTAGTTCCCATAGAGAATTTCCTACCACCTTCAACCTCTTGGAAAGTTAATGAGTAGTTGAAATCAACATCTACTAACTAAGCATTTTGAATTCCAGTTTGTATGTTTTGCAAGTCTAGCCATAATTTGTTTCTTTGAAAACAAAAATTGGATGCATATATGAGAGTTAATTTAAAGTTTGGAATCTTACCTCCCATCTGACACTTCAGATGTATAGATTGATCACTTTCACTTACAACTTGTACTCAAATTCTGTCTGAATTGTAAAAACATAATATTCTCCCATTATAATGTGACTGGTGGTTAGAAATTAATTTCCATTCAACACCCAAAAGTTAAGGCCAACATGTAAGAGAGGTGTTTTTATTTTGGTTTCCAGAAGGTCAACTATGCATGGCTTATTATCTTTTACAACCTCCATAACCATTGACCTTTTAAAAGGTAATTAAGCCTCCAGTGTTCCATAATAGGACTGCCATCTATGGGAAAATCCCTTTTAGTTTTATTCTTACACTTTCTCTTAGAAAATCTTATTCTAAAGTTTGAAGCTTGATTTGTAAACTCTTCATTCACACCAGATTTCACTGGTTGCAATTCATTTTCATTAGGTGTGGATTCTGGATTATGTACCTTCCTATCCTTTACATTCTCAGTTGTTTTCCCAGTCTCCATTAGGTTGTGTGAGTCCACTTGCATGTCATTTTCATCTGAATTCTCTTTGGTTAATTCAACCTTAACCAGATTGGCATTAGTTTTGTGTTTTGGTGAGTTTGGCAGCTTAATCCCTATGATTCCATCATGTAATCCAGTCTTAATCATATGCCTGTTGGTATCCATTTCTTACTATCATTATTGGGCTTCCAGGGGTAAGTTAGAGGAATATCAATCTTCTCTAATTCACCATCTTCCTGTAATTTCATTACAGGAAAACTACCATCTTCCTGTAATTTCATTACAGGCAAACTATTTAGTAGCATCAATTTTTTCTTAATTTCAATACAAAATTTGGTATAACAGATTCTATCTATATTAGTAGTTTAAGAATCCATGCAAATAGATTTTCCCAAAGAACTAGCAAGGTAGCTCAACCCTTCAATGGTCTAAAATTCCATTGGCAAGTTATGAAATTGCACCCATATAAGGATGGTGTCAATGTTTCCTATATCCATCTTAATCCCAGGCTTCCATTTCTGAGTGAACATTGGTTGGCCCCCAATGTGCCATAGCCCTTGCTCAATTATTTCATTCAGATAGTTTTCAGCAAAGAATTTAAACAAATTTATTCCATCTTCTCTTAATATTATTTTTTTCTAAACCCTTTTTTTCCCCACCTTGCTCTAGCCCAATCATTTACCATTAGAAAAGTTGGCCTCTTGTTCCAAAAAAGACGATTAAGGCATTGGATCAAGCATTGACTTTATCCCTAAGCAATTCGATAGGAGGAGAAATAACCCCCTCTTTTATGACATTTTGGTAGTGCTTCAGTAAGCCTTTGTTTTACAGAGGGTTAAATTTGCTCTTCCAAGCTCCTAATGGTTGAGAGTTATTTGCATTCTCCTCAACTCGAGCATTTACATCATATTTGGCATGACTTCCTTTTCCTCCAGACTTAGAATGTAAGTTATCTTTGGACAATATAGTAAATTCTTCCAGAGGTGCAATTTTGGAAGTGGAAGAATCTCCATATTACTTCGAAATGGTGAAGGCCTTATAAAGGCCTTCTATGGAGGTTGAAACCTCAGCAACTAGGAGATTGGCATCTAGACCAAAGAGGAAACAAGCCAGATGCGAGAAAAAGATTCCAGAAAAGGAAAAAACTAAGGATATTATCATAAAAGTCTGTAGAGAGAAGTCAGAGATAATGGGAGTTAGAGAGAGGGGTGGTACATGAACTCTTTAAAACATACATAAATTGCTATAACGAATAAGATGAAACAAAATTTATTAATAAAGGAGGATACAATTATAGAAAATAAAAGAAAAAATTATAACTAAAGTGATCAATTCAATTAATTGAAGTTACGAAATTTAATTGATTAATAAAAATTGATATTTTATAATGAATGAATATATAAAAGTACATATATTGGTCAAATTAGGAGGGTAGGATTATAGCAAATGAAAGAAAAAGATTATAATTAAAGTGATCAATTCAATTAATTAGAGTTACAAATTTCAATTGCTTAATAAAAATTGAGATTTTATAATGAATGAATATATAAAACTTACATGTATTGAAAAAATGAATAAGATGAATCCAAATTTATTAATGAAGAAGAGTATGATTATAGGAAATGAAAGAAAAAAATTATAATTAAAGTACTCAATTCAATTAATTGAAGTTACGAATTTCAATTGATTAACAAAAATTAAGATTTCATAATGAATGAATATATAAAACATACATATTTTGATCAAATGAACAAGTTGAAATCAAATTCATTAATGAAGAAGGATAGGATTTTAGGAAATGAAAGAAAAAAGATTATAATTAAAGTGGTCAAATTAATTGATTATAGTTACAATTTTCAAATTATTATTAAAAGTTGAGATTTTATAATAAATGAATATATAAAACTTACATATATTGATCAAATGAATAAGATAAAACCAAATTAATTAATAAAGGAGGATATGATTATAGAAATTGAAAGAAAAGTATTATAATTAAAGTGATCAATTTAATTAATTAAAGTTACAAAATTTACAAAAATGATTATCTAAATTTTCTAAATGATCTAATTACTAAAAATCAAGATAAAATTATGATGGAGATTTGAGACTAGAGACTAGAGAGAGTAAAGACTGGGTAGACTGAGAGAGCAACTAATCGTTGTAGTTAAGATCATCAATAGTTTGCATCACTTTTTTTGTATTTAGAAACATTATATTTAGTAATATAATATTAAAATTAAAGAAATATTAAAGACATGGTAATAATTAATAAATAATTAAATATACCATCAACTTTGAATATTTTATCAAAATATTGTTCACTTGATCAATAAGTATTACTAGTCACCTCCACATTAGTAATTGTGGCTGTATTAATATACAAATTAAAAAAAATACAAGGTAAGATAATATTAAAAAAAAAAAGAAAAATTGATATATCCAAAAGAAAAGAATTTACCCTCAATATCTTCATCATCTAACCAACTTTGGGCACTTACAAAGGCTTTCATGGTACACGGATGAAGTCAAGCATGATGAGCACTAATAACCTGACCACTAGTGTTAAAAGTAGACTCCGAAGCAATGGTGGATGATGGAATTACTAATAGGACTCATACAATTGCTTACATGATCGGAAACATTATTTCCACAACTCTTCCACCATAATAATACATGGAACTGCACACCTTTAACTTTGGCCACATAAACTTCCGTCAAATATTTATCCACCATAATAATACATGGAACTGCACACCTTTAACTTTGGGGACATAAACTTCCGTCAAATATTTATCCAACTTCATCATATTGAATGAAGTCTTAGCCCTTTTTTCTTTCATAAATTTTGTTAGTGAAGTAACAAACTGCTCATAAAAGATGAGCTCGAAACTGAAGCTAGAGTTGAACAACCTAAACTACTACGATCCTGATCATGAATTTTGTCCATTCTAAGTTGATAATCATTAAAAAAGTTATACCATAATTGTTTTGTGACATCTACATGCTCTTGAGGTCGACCACCATACAACATATTATATATAAAATTAATCCCCTCCATCTTATATCTCGGATCCAGCACAGATAAAACTACAACAATATGTCCAACCATATAACAATAAAAATTCAACTTCTCCACCATCTGCTTTTTCATAACCTAAATAACCTTATTGGAATCAAACATCCAATCAGATAAAACTTTTTTTATCTCACACATAGTGCTAAAGCAATGGTGCGAAGTTATATATTTTGGTCCCGAGCACAATTTAGTCACATTATAATTTGAATCGAATCTATTGCTTCGTTTATGATATTCAATCCATCCTTCATAATTAAATTCATAATATGCACAAAATAATGCATATGGAATAACCTTCCACCAACCAAGAAGCTCCCAATCTGTATCTTTTTTTCAACTTTTCAATCATAGCATCATTTATGCTATAATTTTTGACTATTATGGTAGATAATTTGGTCTCGATATTAAAATCTACTAAACAATTTCCCAACACAGTTGCTAACCTTTCACTTGTCTATGTTGCTGGCAGATAAATGAGCCTATCATGTACAAATATTACCAACATCAATCATAAACATAATGAAAATGTAAATAATAACAATACTAAAGAATATAAATTACCTCAAATGTTTGTTGCATAGAGTCCAGTCATTGTCAATATAATGTGTTGTCATCATCATATAACCGTTCTTTTGGTTATCAACTATCCACATGTCTGTAATAGCAATCTGTCATTCAATACTCGACAATGTTCTTAAAATTTATTTCTTATTATCCTCATAAATCTTCACAATGTCCTTATTCAATGTATTCTGACTTGGAACTTTGAAGGTCAGTTATAGTGAGATGCAAAACATCCTAAATATTTTAGTATCAACCATAGATAGTGGATGTTCATTAACAATTACTATAGAAGCTATAAAAAACCTTGATTTGTTTCTGTTATAAGATGTTGTAGTCTTTTCATTCTTCCCTCTCATAAGGTCAAGGGTACAAAAATGTTTGACTTTCTAATACCATCTTTTTTCTACTACACAAATCCACGTGTCTATTTAAATGAGAGGTTAAACTTTTTGAACTCCTAGTCAACATCTTCTGACAATATATACATTTGACTTTTTTCTACTCCCTCCACCGAGCTAGTTTTATTGAAGTGATTCTAAACTTTACTTTTCAATTAACTTCAAGTTGGAATTTTATCTTCACTTGGTACGAGATTAGAAGTTTCCACTTCTATCTTCTGTACTAGATTACAAGTCTCTACTGAAGGAATATATTCATCCATTTGAAACAATCAACATATAAATTTATATGTAATTTATAATCATAATCAGTTACTTATATAGGCGTGTATGTGACCGTGTAAGTTATTATGACTGCGTCACAAACACACTAGGGCATATATACATTTTTGCAAACTTACACGATTATTTACATGGGTGTGTATGTGACGGTGTAAGTCACTGTGAATTTTGCAGCATGCATGCGATCGTGTAAGTCTGCAAAAACATTCAGTGACTTGCACGGACACATACAGGGCGTGTATATGACTATGCAAGTCCACGAAACACACATCCACCAAATACATGAGTGTATATGGCCATGCAAGTTTGTAAAAACACGTTACTGATGACAATAATCCCAGAAATTCTAGTATTTCATAAAACATTGCATGTATTTTACCTTGGTAATGGGAGGTTGGTGAAGATAATCCCAAAAACATGGCAGCGAGGTAGCTGTGAAGTAGGGAAGTGGGGCAGTGATGCAAAGGGACAGTTAGAGGCAAGATAAGGAGACAGGTCGGGTGGCTATGACTGGAGGGGGAAGGGGTAGGATGGGTGACGACTAGTGACTGGCATGATAAAGGGGTGGTGATTGACAGTGAGAGCTCAGGGCTTCAGACAACGATGTGTGTGTGTGTGAAAGAGAGAGAGAGTAGAGAGAGAAGTGACAGAGGTGAAGATGAAGAAGAAGAGAAATAAACATAAAGGAAAACGAAATTGTTTTATATTACAAGAAACAAAAGTGCAAAACGACATCGTTTTGCTTCATCTCACAATGAATGTTTATGGCTTAAAACTTCGTTATTTGCTTCTAAAGCAAAAAAACGTCATTTTGTTTTTAAAGTTAGTTAGGTCCCACCAAGACCAGGCTTGCCCGACGCCTAACTTTCTTTCAATTCTTGGACCCCACTTGAGCCTACCCTATCTCTTTCTATCTCTATCCCTTTTATAGGTTCGATCATAAAAAATTGAGAGAAAGTAGTGATTCTTTCAAGACAAAGATGGCTCTTTAATTGTTTTGTTATGCAAGTAAGGTGCGTTTAACTGAGGTATTTGTATACATATTCATATGCGTAATGGGTGCTTAGTTGTTTCTCACATTTACCTAATTTAGATTATTTGATTCGGTAAAGTTTTAACATTTTGATATTTTTTATCATTTCCATCAAAAACTTGCTAGTTACAAGACCCACTAGGCTATCTTCCAATGAGCATAATAATAAATGCTTCCTTTGGTTGTTTTTTGATGGCTTCTTATAACTTTTTCTACAATCTAAAGGTTTGATCTTAATTTAGCAATCTTGTACTTGGGGATTTAAAACATCCTTAACTTTCTACTTGTTCGTTTAGAATTGAAAAAACTTTTAACAACTCCAAAATTCAAAAAAGAAACACTTTAAAAAGCAAGATTCCATAATTAAAAAATGTAAAGCTAGATTTAGGATGTCCCAGTGGCTTAGAAGGGACAGTTAAAAATTAAAAAAAAAGCAAAACTAATAAAGGCTGCAACCCAATTGGATAATTCCAACATTGCCATGGTCTTTTTATTGTTTCTTTTACAACATGTCTAATTAATGGCTTCAAATCTATTATTGACATGGATTGTTCTTTGCTTTTAGCAAATAACATCTTTGTAGAATACGAATACCTCATGAAAGAAGATTAAAAAAAGGTGGAAAAGAAAAGTTTGAATTTTCTCTTGCACCATAATAATTAACCTTAGGATTATTGTGATTATGTTAATTATCTAGGTCATTTACGATCTATAATTACAATAATAATGTTTATCCACTATTTAAAACAATATGTATTTTTGTAACGTGACTCAATATGCCACGATCTTAGATATGTTAGCATTAAAAAAGAGAGAGGAAGTGATTGATCTTATATAGGGTCATTCCTAATGTTTTATATGCTCGAGACAAAGTAAAAAGAAAAACTCCAATTAATCGACAATGTACAAATATGTATTGTCTAAAAAAACACATAAAATTTAATTTTTTTACAAATCTTTTTTCAACTAAAATGTCTCTTATTTTATTGTCAAAATTATCCTTATTTTTTGGATCATAAAGATCTAATATAGGAATTAATTGTTCATCTACTCTTAAATTTTCTAAATTGGATGCATTTGTTACAAATTATACTTACATAAATTACTAGTATCCTCATGAATATCAACTCATCACTTAAATTTTTATTTGGTTGTTCAAAACTACCTTCACCTAATTACTTAGGTTTCTCATTAGAGGAGCTCACTTTTTAAATAAATTTATCAATAGCTCTTTTTTGGGATTCTATTTACTTTTCTACTCGTTCCCTTTTTTTTTCCCCCCTTTTTTCACTTCTAGACAAATTCATTTTAAACAATATCATATCAAACAATTATAACACAACTGGACTAGAAAAAGAACAAAAGAGGTAGGCAAGCATAATAGAACAACAATAGCTCAGCCATATATCACAAAAATACATCAATGCAATAATATATCTACAACAAAGGAAAAAAAAGTAAAATTTAATATTCTATATTAAAAATATAAAAACAAATAGCAAACTTTTATGATAAAAGCTATCATACTCATAATCTATTTTCAATTTTCAAGTAATTCTAAAATATAGAAAACTAATACTGATTTACTTTTTACAAAAGAGAATAAATATTATCAACAAAATCCACATTATAGAAACATTGAAACTAGATTTCATTAATAATCTACAAAATTAAATTTATACATACAAAATCAATCGAACTAATAAATCAGAAAATGCTAATTATAACTTAATAAATGAAAGAGAGATAAATTACAATTGAAGAAAGAAATAAGGGATAAAAACTATTAACTATGATATTTGCAAAATGAAAGAGAGATAAGTTATGCAGATAAATTCCTGATAAATTGATATTTGTCGATTTGATTATGGAAGATATTTATTAATTGCAATTCGAAGTATAATTTCAATTCTAACTAAAATTTATTCGAGTAACTTATCTCTCTTTCATTTTGTAGATATCATATTTAATAGCTTTTATCCCTTATTTCCTTCTTCAATGGCAAATTGCAATTAAAGAAAAAAATAAAATATGAATAAATTATAACCAAAATTTAATTTGAGTTTCACCTTAAAAATAGAAAATTCTACCTAAATTGAAAAAGTTATCATACTCATAATTAAATTTCAAAAGTTACCTAATCTTGACATAAAAAACTACTAAGGAAATCCAAAATTTAAAGAAAAATAAAAACAAATTGAGAATTAAGAGAGCGAATGAGATGCATTTCTTACCTAGATGGGAATAGTATTGATGGAGGCAAGACCAAGGCAAAATTCTTGAATTTAAAGTCTTCTCTTACTAGATGTCAATTAGAAAAATGTGAATTTCGAAATCTAGCAGGAATAATTTTATTTCAAAATGCTCACTTTCACTATTGTCTTACCTCTCGAAAAGAAATCTTCAATTGTATTTTAACGGATCAAATTGTCTTTTTTTTATAATCAAAATAAGAATGATGTTTGCTCCCTGAATAAATTATTTTTATATCTTTAAAGAAAGACCCTTTCCTTGCATGCTTATTAGCTTAAGTGGAAGGTTTATGTGTTACAAATTAGCTTGCAATTAGTGGGCTCCCATGAGCGTGGGCCCTTCCTGCCCTTGCTGTTATATGAACTAAGAGAATAAGAATGTGGTAAAAAGAAAGCTCTTGATAAGCTATAAATGGAGAACTAGAAAGGAAACAATTGATTATATGGATGAGATCAAAGCCGTGTCTCTATTCAACCATTTGTCCCATTGCATCATATGATTTCTTGACTGTTTATTAATCACAAATCATGGAATTCCTTGTCGTCGGTGTCACAACCAGGTGCATGCTTTTGGATCCGCACATACACTAGTGTGAAGAGTCTTGGTCTCTGGATCACAGGCACATCAATGAATAAAATTATTCTAAGAAATTCCGATTCTTAAAACTACCCATCACCAACGTGATTTAAGTTTTGGGGAAATTACAAACGTCTTTTTTGGTTACTTATTCGCTAGAAAGAGAAAAAGTGTAAATAAATAATAAAATCTAAACTTCAATTGTTCCTACCATGATTTTTCCTAGACTGCAACCTCAATGACCGCTTTCGATCACTGAAACTTCCATGTTGTCCTTGTCCTCTCAGCTACTTGTTACATAAGCTTCACGAAATTGAACTGTTTCAAACTTAGCTTAGGCGTCGTTCCTCCAGGAACTTCGCTCGAACTAATTCCGACCCATATTCCACATTTGCTTTAACGTTAAAGAAAAAAAAAGAGGAACACTATATGGATTGTTCTCCGCGAAGAGTATCATTTTTTTTTAACTTTCAAATAATATAATATAGACAGCCTCAGTTCTCCAATCATTGACTCTTAGTTCCCATTACAAAAGAATATCCTTCTTCCACAGAAAGCAAAGCATTCTTATGGTGAGTCTGGCCCTTAAATTACAAAGGCACTTGGGACACTAAAATTGCTTTGGTTAAGCATTGGTGAGGAAATGACTAAAATATACACAGCCCTCTTCTGAAACGCCTTTCTTCTTAACACTCAAAGCCGCAAATTCTGATTGAAACTGATTATGCTACTAAGCTTGCACTACTCTAAAACCCACAAATGATTACAATAACGTGTGCAAGTTGAAATATCCAATGCTCCAAAAAACTGAGGAAGAAAAAAAGGTATCAACGTTTTGACTATCACTCGCAATTATATCAGACCATTGTTATACTACAAAGTTCATTCTAGCATATCTTACCCTCTTCCACATATCTTTTTGTTACTTGAATTCACCGTCGTCACATTTTCAGTCAGTTATAGAACCTGCTCTCCACACAAAACAGTGACAGTGTCAGAGTGTTATCGAAAATAATTAAGGAGCACCAATGATAACAGATCAGGTGACAATATTCTATTTGATCAAAATCCACAGGAGGATTCATTAAGAAATATTATAGGTTTAGAATGATAACTGAGAATTGCTAAGAAACTGGGTAAGTTAGGCCTGGGATGTTATGCAGTTTAAACAAGGCCTCAAATGAAGCCTGCACCGTCGCTGGATGGCTTCAATAGATGACAAACATATCTTCACAAAGCAGATCTAGAACAAATACAAAAATAAGATAGACAAGAACAATCTCTAGGTAGATCCATGTACAGAATGTCATAAGGTAAAGAAAGACATAATCACCCAGACTCAAACACCAACAAGAATTTTGATAATGCACCCAACAAATCAAGTTAGCTGCAGACGCATCAGAAAGCAATAAAATAATTTTTACAGTCGAAGCCTACTTTCCTTATTTACTATAATGACATTTTTCCATTCAGATGACAGTGTTCCATGAATTCCAAAAAGATTACTAATAGAAACGGGGTTTACCTCAAAGTCTCTTGACAACTAGAAGTGATGAATCTCCAAACCCTTTAACATACCCATTGCAGACTACAACCAATAACAGTACGCCAAATATTTTAGCCTGCTACCTGTATGGCACCAATTTCATCAACTTTTGAGTTCTTATGCTGCCAAAAATAAAAAGATAGATAATATACAAGCAAAATACTTCTTGAAATAATAAACATAACACATGTAAAATAATAGCCCTCCAAAGTCTTTTAACATAAAAATTTGATAAGAAACAGCGAACAATCACCCAAATAAAAAAAAAAAACTGATCAGACTCTATTACCTCACTTTTTTTGTGCCTGTGGATGTCATTTAGATCTTCATTCCCATCATGCTTCCTTTTCTGGAAAAAAAGTATAAATCTCCACATCAACAATACATTGATAATGCAATAATATTTACTTAATAAAAATGGAAAAAATTTTCACCATTTTTTCTCTTATCTAAGTTTACAATGCACTCAAACAATGTCTCAAGTAGAGTAATGATTTTCAACCTTTTCATGATGTTTTTTTGAGTGATCACCACCAGAATCATGGTGCCCATTTCTATCCTTCTTCCTATCTTTGTCTTTATTCCGGTCCTTGTCTTTATGACAATGTTTGTGCTTTTTATGCTCTTTATCCTTCTCCTTACCTCTATCCTTGCACTTTTTGTGCTTTCTTGCCTTTTCCTTGGATTCAATATTTGAATTTCCAGCAACTGTAGGTGTCCCCATCTCTGCCTACAGAAAATGAAGACCAAATGTGGCATGATATGCATCAATCTAAAGGGAAAAGTTGAATAAGGAATGGTTAGCTCAAAATCAAAGTGACAAGCTAAAGATAAACATCATCAAGAACAAATTCCTAGCAAAACTTGTCTTACAAGTGGCAAATCTATGGGCTTTGTTTCCTTCAGTTGGAAGGCCTCTCTAAGTACTTCTACGGCAAATGACTGTATTCTCGTACTACTATCTTGAGAAGTGTTCTGAATAATTTGATCCAATTGCATTCCTTCTCCTTTTCTGATTTCAGTGCTTCCCACAACATTGCAAAGATAATGCGAGTCCGAAATAGATATAGGAAGTGAGCGCTTGCAGAAAAACTCATGGTGAGGTAACAACTTGAAGTGACTTACAAGATCAACAGCACCAGTTAGCTCTCTTGCCCCTAAGTTTTAAGAGGACAGCAACTCGTCAGTGAACACAGTAAAAAGTTGGCGTGGCTCATTTCAAATACTCGGTTATAACACGTAACAGTTATAATTACTAAGTAAATTTTGCAAGGCATATGGAACATTAAAACTCTGATATTATGAGCATATTTCTAAACTGAAGATGGGGGCATAAAGAACACTCAATTGTGTTTGTTGAATCACTGGAGACTCTCTAAACTTGGAATTTGTCCAGCCAATCAACGCTCTGAATCCTGCTTAGGAATAAATTAGGGAACAAGAAATTACGCCTAGATGCCAATAATCTAATCCACGGATAAATATAATCAACAGCTACCCTGTGATCATAAATGGGACCAAGATTCTACAAAAAAAATAATTAACCTATTGGAAGGAATTTCCTATAACAACTAAGGATTCTAATGCAAAAGAATTTAAAGTATATAGAAAAAATAAAAGAGAAAAAATGAGTAAACCACAAGCCTTAATTTGGCGGGAGAAAGATTACGAATTGAGTTGAAAACAAAAAATAAGGGTTGAAATTTATATCATGTTAAGATTCCTTATTAGATAGGAAGTAGTAATAAGTTAAATATGTTATTCTATTTTACATATGTTATCCTAATGATTTAGAACTTACAAATTTTTTATTAGAATAGGATTTAAATTTGTTAGGAATCTTTTCCTACTAGAATAAGGGTTCTAAGAACTTTATATATGTGTGTACTCAACCCTTCAATAATAACAAGCAAACTGAATTTTTTTTACAAACTTGAGTTTTCAACTAAAAGACGTAATGCTTTCTTCTAAGAGTGATTCTTAGACCCTAGGAGTGATTCCTAGTTTCCTACTATCCATCCTTTGTATTTTTCACTAGATTCCAACAAACCTAACCTAAATTTCAGCCATCTCAAACCTAAATTCTAGCCATATTAAACCCTAATATCCTAAGCCTAAATTTCCAGCAATCAAACCTTAAAATTTCAGCTATGCAAAATCTAAAAATTCAACATTCTCAGCCAAAATTCAACCCTGAAAATTGATATTCTAGCAGCCTAATATCAGCCATATTTTCTGTTCTTTTAGCTACTAATTAATGATTTTTCTATTTGTCCTACAACAATTTGCTATCAGAGTTTTGGTTAATGATGGCAACACGTAGCGGAAGGGCATATAGAGAAATATTCAGTGATTAGGAGCGAGATGAAATACGTCTAAGTGTTATAGAAAGATTGAACCTTAATTATCCTCAATTACAAGGTGCTCCAAGAACTAAGCCAGAAAACAATATCAGACAATAAACTACAATTGATGGTGAGATCGAAGAAAGTGAAATCCAAGACAAAGAGGTTGACACTAA
Organism: Erythroxylum coriaceum; assembly: GCA_026874005.2. Classification (NCBI taxonomy): domain Eukaryota; kingdom Viridiplantae; phylum Streptophyta; class Magnoliopsida; order Malpighiales; family Erythroxylaceae; genus Erythroxylum; species Erythroxylum coriaceum. Next base: position 628,594 of record JANQAP020000103.1, read on the forward strand.
TCAATAGCTAAAGGGGTTAGGAAATCAACACTTATTGAGAGATCCAAGACAAAGAAACCAACCAGCAGCATATGAAGAGCGCATGGGAGCCTTTAGAGGCCATGATAGAGTTGAAAAACACAACAAACTCGATGACATTACCAAGAAAGTTTGTGTTGAAACCCCTAATTTTGTAGGAAAGATGGATCCACTCCTATTCTTAGACTGAACAACAACAATGGAAGGTTTCTTTGATTAGTAACACATGTCAAAAGATCAAATAGTTTGATTCGCAAAGATGAAACTAGTTGGACACGCTAAAATTTGGTGGAGATTAGTAGAGGATAGACTTTGAAAAATAGGCCAGCCACCAATTGTTGATTGGGAAGATGTAAAGCTAAAGTTATCAAAAAAATACTTACCAAGCTAAAGTTATCGAAAAAATACTTACCA
>JANQAP020000103.1:630979-641716 GCA_026874005.2 Erythroxylum coriaceum
ATCAAGGCCCTAGCTACTTTAAGAAGGTGTCTATTTTTCCACTCAGCAATCCCATTTTGTTGAGGACTATTGACACAAGTACTTTTGTGGACAATTCTATGTTTTTGGAAGAATGTATGAAGATTTTGACTAAAATTTTCAGTACCATTGTCAGTATGAAGGACTTGAATACTTGTTTGAAATTGATTTTTTATCATCTGATAGAAGTTGATGAACACGATAGGGACTTTAGATTTATCCTTCAAAGGAAACACCCAACACAAACGAGTATGATCATCGATGAATATAATGAACCAATTTGAATTGGTTCTATTAGTAACCCGAAATGGGCCCTAAATATCACTATGGATAACTGAAAAAGGTTTTGTGGGTTTGTATTTAGACCTTGTAAAAGAAATTCTTTGGTGCTTAGCAAATTCACAAGCATCACATTGAACACAAAGATCTTTATTTATTGAAATATTTGGAAACAATCGTGACATATACTGGGAGTTTGGATGAGCTAACCTTTTATGCCTTATCAATAGTTCATCATTCTTATGGACAATCACACTATTACTCAAGCTATAAGAAGTAGAATGACTTTCTTCATCTTCAAAGTGGTACACTCCATCCACCTCTTTAGCACTGCCAATCATCTTTCCCCGATGATAGGTCCTGTAGAACACAATGAGTAGGGAAAAAAATGAGCACTACAATTAGCTTCTTTTGTCAATTTACTAACTGAAAGGAGGTTATGGTCTAGATTCGGAACATGTAGAACAGAATGTAATTTCATAGAATATGTTACTTTGATATCTCCTTTTCCTGCAACCAAAGAAGAATCACCATTTGCTACCTTAACCTTTTCATGCCCAGCACAAGGAAAATATGAATGAAACAAGTTATAGTCAGTTGTCACATGGTCTGATGCTCCAGAATCAACTATCCATTTCTTCCTACCATATGAAGATAAAAGAGCTTGTATGATATTACCTCTCATAGTAGCATTGGCAATTGTACTCATCTTCTGTTGATGGCTGTCATTTTGGAGATTCTTTAGTATTACCAATAATTTCCCTAGTGAAATATTCATCTCACTAGCTTCTTGTTTCTGACTATCTTCATATTTTTCTATTCCCCCTTCACTAGATACTTGATAGCCTCAGTTTTTTCCTTTTCATGGTTTCCAATCTAGAGGCTTTCCATAGATGTCCCAGCATATGTCTTTGGTGTGACCACTTTGTTTGCAATGATCACACCACTTCTTCTGAACCTTCTTACTGGATTCATCACGGGACATCAATGCAGACGCTTCATTAGTAGGTATTGGAGACAAAGTTTGTTCTTCTTTTGACTCCTCTTTCAGCATAATTTTCCTCCTTGCAGCTTCCCTCCAAACTTCAGGAAAAACTTCTTTAGCTGTTCTACTTAGGATTCTACCACGGACATCATCCAATTTTTTGTTGAGACTAGCCAAAAATTCAAATACTCTTTCTTTTTCAATTTTCTAGTGCACATCACAGCATCTTCCTTGCACTTCCACTTTTCATTCGACAGAAGGTCAAGTTCCTACCATAATGCTACCATTTCGACCCAATATTCTGTAACTTCTCTGTCACCTTGCTTCATCTATCACAACTTTGTTTTTATCTCGTAGATTTGCGATGCATCCTCTCCATCAGAGTATGATTGTCGCACCCCTTCCCAGATTTCTCGAGCTGTTGGTACAAACATGAAGGTATGTTTGATCGACGGTATCATGGTATTGATAAGCCATGATGAGACCATGGAGTTGTCTATCTCCCACTGTCGCGCAGCTTGTGAGTTCATTGAATCCGGAACATTTCCATCTCCAATAATAAAGCTCAACTTCCCATGTCCTCCAATGGCAAGTTTCATAGCTTGAGCCCACTCCCGATAGTTCGTTCCATTCAATTTGTCAGAGACGATGACAACTGAAGTTCCTTCAAGACCAGAGGTCATCGATGACTGACCTCCAGTATGGTTTGGATTTGCCATGGAGGATCCCTCAAGATTGGAAGCCATTTCTTGACTTGCCAGGGTTGACTCCTCAATTTCACTATCTCTTTCACGTGGCTCTGATACCATGTGAATAATAGCTGTTTTGCTCTATATCTTATTTCTTAGAGAATGTAGCACATATATACATGTATATGAATACCGAATAGGATAGAGGATCTTACACATACAGAAGATAATCCTAAGATAATGTTTATCCCTAAGATAATGCTATCTAATCTATATAATCTGATTACAATCAGATTATCACAATATTATGTGATAATACCGTATCTTAACCACAATTTAAGAAAGTCTTACTCTGTATGCATCCAGTAATTTTGACCCATGAAAAAGATGAAAGTTGGAGAATGTGTATTGATTGTCGGGGGATAAATAAGATCACAAGGTATAGATTTCCAATACCTTGTCTTGATGACATGTTAGATATGTTGATTGGACCTACTATCTTTACCAAATGCCATCTGGAGTCTCTAATGCACCTAGCACTTTTATGAGAGTGATGAATCAAGTGTTTCAACCATTTATGGGTAGATTTTTGGTGGTATATTTTGATGATATATTAATATAAAACAAGACTAAAGAAGATCATCTATTACATCTACAAAAAGTCTTGAGATTTTTTAGCAAGAGAAACTTTATATCAACTTAAAGAAGTGTTCTTTCATGCAATCAATTTTATTTTTGGGTTTTATTACATCCTACTGTAGAGTTGAGATGGATCTCGAGAAAATTAGGGCCATTCTTGATTGGCTTGTTTCAAAAGAAGTGCACGAGACAAGGAGTTTCCATGACCTAGCAACATTCTATAGGTGATTTATTCATAATTTCAGCATCATAATGACACCTATTATTGATTGTATGAAAAAAGGATTGTTTACTTTGTCAAAGGCAACAACTAAAGCATTTGAAGAAGTTAACAAAAAGATGACCGAATCTCCTATTTTACAACTTCCAAATTTTTCTAAGGTATTTGAAGTTGCTTATGATGCATCTCATGTGGGAATTGGAGGTATACTGAGCCAAAAGGGCCAATTACTTAAGTGAGAAATTAAGTAAAGGGAAGCAACGATATTCGACCTATGACAAAGAATTTTATGCAGTAGTACGTTTGCTTTACAATTGGCGTCATTATCTCTCATACAAGGAGTTTACTCTATATTCGGATCCTGAATCTCTTAAAAACTTCAAGTCCCAAAAGAACTTAAATAAAAAGCACACATTATGGAGTGAATTTATGGAGCAATTTAACTTTATTATTAAACATCATACAAGAGTTGAGAATAAGGCCACAGATGCATTGAGTAGGAAGAATCATTTGCTTAACACTTTAGCAATAAAGGTCGTGGGGTTCGACAAAATAAAAAGAGAATATGCTTCAAATGAAGATTTTGGAATAAGCTATTCAAAAATTACAGCTGGAGAAAGAGACCAATACTTTCCTTTTGTGATTCATGATGATTATCTTTTCAAAGGAAATCGACTTTGCTTGCCTAATACTTCTATACGGGAGTATGTGATTTGGGGATCACATGGAGGAGGAGCAGTAGGACACTTTGGAAGAGATAAAACCATCGCAATGTCAAACATGTCATATGGCAATTTCAAACATGTCAATTAGCTAAAGGAAGGAAACAAAATTCTGGATTACACACACCACGGCCCATGCCTCATGAACCATGGAAAGACATAAGCATGGATCTTGCCTTGGGAATTCCTAAAACTATAAGAGGTTACGACTCTATTTTTGTGGTGGTGGATAGGTTTTCCAAAATGAGTCATTGCATTCCATGTTCCAAGACTTATGATGCTGTCCATATAGCTAAACTCTTCTTCAAAGAGGTTGTATTTCTCCATGGATTATCTTTAACCATTGTCTCTAATCGTGTCATGAAGTTTATTAGTTATTTTTGGAGAACTCTAAGGAGAACATTGAACACTAAGCTTCAATTTTCAATTTCTTTCCATCCCCAAACTAATGGATAGACAAAGGTAATGAGTAGAAGCTTGGGAGACTTGTTAAGGTGTTTGGTTAGAGACAATGTGAAAAATTAAGACCTAATTCTTCCTATGGTAGAATTTGCATATAATAGTTCTATAAATAAATCTACTGGTAAGAGCCCTTTTGAGTTTCAAGAGTTCAACCATAGTATTTGTCACATTCTACGTCAAGGACGACCCCAGACAAGTCGGGGAGAATTGATGCAAAAGAATTTAAAATATATAGAAGAAATAAAAGAGAAAAATTGAGACAACCACAAGCCTTAACTTGGTGAGAATAAGATTGGAAATTGAGTTGACAACAAAAGATAAAGGTTGAAATTGAGATTATGTTAGGATTTCTTATTAGATAGGAAGTAGTAGTAAGTTAAATATGTTATTCTATTTTACATATGTTATCTTAGTTGTTTAGGACTTGTAGAATTTTTATTAGAATAAGATTTAAATTTGTTAGGAACCTTTTTCTACTAGAATAAGGGTTCTAAGAACTCTATATATATGTGTACTCAGCCCTTCAATAATAACAAGCAATCTGGAATTTTTTTACAAACTTGAATTTTCAACTAGAAGATGTGATGCTGTCTTCTAAGAGTGATTCTTAGACCCTAGGAGTGATCCCTAGTTTCCTACCATCCATTCTTTATATTCTTCACTAAATTCCAGCAAACCTAACCTAAATTCTAGCTATCTTAAACCTAAAATCTAGCCATATTAAACCTTGAAATCTCAAGCCTAAATTTCTAGCAATCAAACCTTAAATTTCAGCTATACAAAATCTGTAAATTCAGCATTCTTAGCCAAAATTCAACCCTAAAACTTGATATTCCAGCAGCCTAATATTAGCCATATTTCCTAATTTTCTGATTTTAGCTACTAGTTAATAAGTCTTCCATATTCTCTCCATACTATGATGCAACAAATGATCTATGATGCTCTCTGAGTAGCAGATCCAAGATCCACAATCAAAACAAAGTGGAAGTGAGAAAAAAAGGCAACAAAGATTTAAGTATCCAACTAGAACTTCTTACCACTTCCAAACTTCTTGCTTTCAAGATCCATGTATCAATTTTTCATTAGATGATGAATCACCAACTGCAATTCCAGGTCTGAATCATGACCATCAAACATATTTTAGATAACAGATAACACGAAAAAGATGTAAATTCTTGCCAACCTATCCGTTCCTGGACGAAAACGGATAGGTAAGATAATGCAAAATGTACACCGAGAGCATCTAAATTTCTTATTCATTGAGTTTGACACAAGTTATTTTCCCATGTTTATAGTCTCTAGTTTCCACAACACGTTAATGAATATTGAAGGTCAACATTCCTAAGCAAAAAATTGAACTAAGATTCAGATCTGCAGATCCACTTCTTTTATATCTTTGTTACTGCATCTAATGACTAATGCAAATAATATATGAACCAATGCAGCAAAGCAGGTTAGAAAAAGAAATAACATACACCAACTTTGCCATGTGATGTTTTTGACTTATCTGTAATAAGCTAGTTATCTTATTCACTCACAAACTTCAATCCACTACTTATTAGGGCACAATATTGTCCTTCATATTTTCACAGGAGGGATGGTGAAAAATTATGAGGATACCAACATGCAAGGCAATGAAACCTGAAAACTAGACACATGAGTTAAGCAGCAGTAGAAAAAATTTCATTCTAAATAAGAATTGCAAATATTCCTCCATACACTTAATCCACTTACATATAACCATTATTGGCATACGCATCAATACAGACAGTTTCCTTAGGTTTATATATGACATAGTAAAATAGCAATTACAATGAAAACCCTATATTAACATGATCATTTTGGCATACTAAAGTGCATCTCTTGATAGAATGACAGTAAAGATAGAAATGAAACAATAGAAAAAAGTAAGAAATATTATGAATTTAACCCATTTGCCTTCCTTCCCACCCCAAAAAAGAAATGAAAAAAAAAAGATATTCTTCTTTGACTAAGAAAGATGCTAAAGATTCAAAAGCATAATAACAATTAGGACAGTTTGAAATGCGAACCATTAGGATAAAGCAAATCCATCAGGAAGTTGAACCAAAGACTCGTTCATAAGAACGCACATCAGAGAAGATAAGACTCAATGATGACGCAAGTATGCTTGTTCTTCATTGAGCCTGTATCATTTAATTAAATAATCTAACCGGTCAAAGTAGTAGTAAGAAGAAGATCGATATTTACTTTGATCCATCAATTAGTTAGAAAATCCCCATGGACCCGTTCATTCTAAAATCGCTTAGTGACCAAGAGTTAAAGTTCAATGAAAGATTTCGTTATAGCTCAGTTTCCACGTAAAAGAATCTAATATAAACATTCGCGGTTAACTTAGGACCACGAAAGATATTCTAAGATCTTTGCCTACCTATTATAGGTGACCAAATTAACACGAGTACCATATGGAGAGACAAAAACCGGCCCGTGTGGAGTAACTCTATATCCTCTTTCGCCATTTCATTGCCTAATCCAGGAATCCCAAAATTGACAGAGACTTAGGACGAGAATGAAGCTGTAAAGCATACCTCTTACATGGATCCCCGAGATTCTTCCGACTACACAATTCTATTGGTCTTCACGAGGAAAAAGTGGTAAATTCAGCAACCACAAGTGGTTCTCCCACCGACGAAGTTACAAGAACCAATCCAGAAGCCACAACTCCAAATCAACCACAATAGTTTGATCGTATGCTAATGGAAGGCGCTTAAGGCGCAGAAAGAAAGAGACAGAGACTGTTACAGGTCTGACGAGAGAGTCAATCCAAAAGTTAGCTTAAAAAACAGAAAATTTATAAGCCTAAAAACTCAATATAAACTCTACATTACTTTCTTTTATTATCGATATAGGCCAATTAGACTGTAATATTTTACCATGTTTCGTAGCCGAAGCAACGGTGGGTTGCCTCTAACCTCGAGTGAATATTGCCATATTGACGTCATCACTTATAAGCATAGCACCAGACATTGAAAGAGTGGTGTTATTTTTGATACCAATATTACAAATCTTATAAGAGAATAGCTCTAAAAGTTAGCTTAAAGAATAAGCAAGTTTATAACTTTATACATTTCACATCAATCTCTTTTATTATCAATAGGACGATGCGGATTAAAAAAAGGCTCGCTGGAATTGAGGTTTTTAAAAATCTCTTTTGATTCGGTTTATTATTTATTTCTTCTTTTATTTTATTTATTTGTCTATACGTCAATTCTAAACTTTTTTTTAATACAAAGGCAAAACAACTGAAATTACAACATTAACGCTTCCCTCGGCAATAGGACACGCCTTGGCTTTCCTGGCAGATCCACGTCCATAGTGCAGTTGGGATATCTGATAGTACGTGCAGGCCGGGACTGGCGAACGCCGCTAGAATTGCTAGCTGGTCAGCGCTCTGGTTTCCTTCTCGATAAACATGCTGAATCTGAACAGTCCAATTGTGGTCCAAAAGCTCCCGTATGCCTTGCACCAAAAGATTAATATCTGTCAACAAACTTGTCGATGAAGATAGGATATTAATCACCTCTAAGGAATCTGTCTTAAGGACTACATGTCAGAACCCTAGATTCTACACCAATTGGAGGTCGTCATGCACCCCTTTTAACTCAACAGTTAATGGTGAACATCGGCCTATATTTGTTAAGAAGCCACCACATCATTTCCCAACGGCATCCCTTAGTAATCCCCCAGCCATACCCCGACAAGTCCCATGTTGCATTGCTCCATCAATTCTAAACTTTTACTAGTATTTTATGGCCAAACAAGTCAGTACTGTAATCATGTTTTACAAAACAAAGCCCTTGAATCATTTTTAACTAAAAGATTGAATTGCTCTTTTTTATTTAAGGTTTATTTGTTTCTATTTATTTCTATTTTTGTTGTAATTTTTATAAAAAAGAAACTAATCTTTAAAACATGTTTGCATGAATATTATTATCACTTCTTGTTTTTAAAAATAAAAAAACAACAACTTTATAGAAATGTAAAAAAGATGTTTTTCTAACTTTTGGCAACAAATTTTCACACGTTTTCATTTATACTTTCTCTTCTTATAAACTTCATTTTTTTTTAATAGAAACTCTATCTCTTCTCTCTTCTCTTATGTCCCAAACTCATCTATTTTCTCTCTTGCTTCTTTATTCTTTTCTTCTCTCTTACATCCTTCACTCACCTCTTACATCCCTTTCATCCGAAAGTGAAAGCATGAGCTTTAAACCAAATGAGTTTCTGAAACTGATTTGATAATTTTCTAATCATATTGTGTTTTTTTTTGTTTTCTTAGTTTTCTTATTTTTAGTTGACGTCTGATTTTTTTGCATTTTTGGTTTTCCTGGTTTTTATTTTTGTGTTTCTACGTTACTAGTTTTCCTATTTATTATTTATTTGCATTTTTGTATTTCCAATTGTTTGTTATTATGCAGTTTTGGTTTATTTTGGCTTTTACGTTTCTGCATTTCACATTTCTGATTTCTTCATTTATAGTTTTTTTATTTCTGAATTTCTACGTTACTGGTTTTCCTATTTATCGTTTATCAATACCATGCATTGCAACCATGTTTTTATTTTTAGTTTTTATTACAAATCTCAACAAAGAGGTTTTTGTTTTCATTTTTTATGTTACAAATCTCAACAAAACAGGTTTTTGCTTTTTAATAAATGTCTCTTGTATTTCAATGCAAAGACAAGGTGGAACTCCAACAATCAATGTTTTTTTTGAAAATTTAATGAATTTGTATTAACAATAATAGAAATTATTACAAAAATTTAATGTTAGCAGTAGAAAAATTTTCTAAACATTTGCTCTTCTACATAATAATTACATGGTACTTTTGTCATTATTTGATCATGGTAAAGTCAAAACTACTCTAAATAAAGATGATTAAATGATTGCAAAATGCCTTGTGAAGTCATAAAAACTTTTCCTAATGCTATTTTGAAGTTTTAAATGTTCTTACATTTTTTAATTATTTTTTATATAAATTATTGCAAATTCATTCTAACTGCTGTGGAATAGTTTCTAATTTGTAGCCGCCAAAAGTTGCTCTTTAATGTATTGAATAATTATGTTTACTTAATCCTACATTGAATAATTATTTTTAGATGAACTTTTTGGAGATATGCAACATGTATAGGTAGAATGGGTTATCTGAGGATGCTGTAAAGATGAGGTTGTTCCCTTCTACACTTAAAGACCGAGCTAAGGTGTTGTTCAACTCTCTCAACCCTGATAATGTCACAAGTTGGAAGAAATTGGTAAAATCCTTTTGGAAAAATTATTTTCCACTGATAAAAACTATAAGACTCATTAAGGAGATCATAAATTTGAAGCAGAGTGATGGAGGGTCCTTATATGAAGCTTGGGAAAGAATTAAAGAATTATAAAGGAGTTATCCACACCATAACTTGTCGAAGGAATTCTTGTTATAAACATTCTATAATGGAGTTGAAAAATATAAAAGAGGGAATGTAGATGAAGAAGCTAGTGGTTCTTTTATGAGAAAGATGATTGATGTTGCGTACAACCTAATAGAAGAAATGGAGAATAACAGTTTCTTATAGACAATAGAAAGGGGTAAGCAATATTTTGCAACCTTAGATGTTGGCCCTTACTAAGTAATTAAGTGGCTTACAGGCCTTTTCTTCTAACCTAGTAAAAGCAATATAGCATGGATGTCAATTGTCTGTGCAAGAAAGCCACACAATCGTTGATTCTTTTTTATAGATAGAAACGGTATAGAACAAGTCAATTTCATGAGAGCCTAATAAATGGGAGGTAATAATCCATACTCTCAACATATATAATCTTAGGTGGAAGAACCACCCAAATTTTTCTTGGACTAATAATGCAAGAAATAACATAAGAGCAAAAAGTTCATTAGGTTTTTAGCAGGATAGACTTGGAACCTTAGAGTCAAAGATGGACAAGTTAATAGACATGCTAAGATCCAAGTACAATAGCCAAGATGAAAGTTAGAAGACAATGGAAGCCAAATTTGATCAAATAGTGAAGAATTAATCCTCTTCCATTCATAACTTGGAGGTTCAAGTTGCAACTTACCAATACATTGTCAACAAGGAATATATGGAGCCTCTTAAGTAACATAGAAGACAATCCAAAGGATAAATTGAAGGCTATTAAACTAAGAAGTGGAAAGGAGTTGGAAGAACTAAAAGAGAAGGAAGTCATCCCTAGTAAAGACAAATTTTTATAATAGTTAAAGAAGTTGTAGATCAACTTATCCTTTATAGAGGTTTTGTAGAACACACCCAAGTATGCCAAATTTCTCAAGGAACTAATAAGAGTACTTGGGAGAAAAACCAAACAATATCATTGAAAGAGAGTTGCAGCTCCGTAATTACCAGCCATATGCCCTTAAATTTGAAAGATCTAGGGAGTTTCACTATTCTTTGTGTAGTTGGTAATCTTGACTTTTCCAAATTTTTATGTTACTTAGGGGATAGCATTAACTTAATGCCTTTGTCCATTTTCAAGAAATTGGGACTAGGAAACATGAAGCCAACATCTATGCTTATCCAATTAGCAGAACAATCGATCAAGAAGTCATTTGGAGTGGTGGAAGAAATATTAGTCAAGGTGAACACGTTTATCATCCTAGGAGACTTTATTGTTTTAGATGAGATGATTGAAACTATCTACTGATTATTAGGAGGCCATTTATGAACACC
>JANQAP020000103.1:702294-719688 GCA_026874005.2 Erythroxylum coriaceum
TTAAGGAATACCTCTTAGATAAAGTATCAGCTACCACATTTTCCTTCCCTTGCTTATAATGTAGTACATACAAAAATGTCTCCAGAAACTCCACCCAAGTGGCATATCTCTTGCTCAGCTTGCCCTGTCCCTTTAAGTGCTTTAGGGACTCATGATCTGTCAAACTCTTTGGGTTGAAGGTAATGTTGCCACACCTCTAATGCTCTCGCCACAGTATAAAGCTCTTTTCATAGGTCGGATAATTGAGTTGTGCACCACTCAGTTTTTCACTGAAATAAGCTACTGGTTTGTTTTCCTGCAAAAGCACAGCACTTATACCAATACCAAAAGCATCACATTCAACCTCAAAAGTTTTCTTAAAGTCAGGTAAACACAGAATAGGAGCAAAACACTATTTTGTTTTCAATAAATTAAACGCATGCTCTTGTTCCTCACCCCATGTAAACCCTTTCTTCTTTTTGACTATTTCAGTCAAAAGAGCAACAATATTAGAGAAATCTTTCACAAACCTCCTATAAAAACTAGTAAGTCCATGAAAACTCCTCACCTCACTAGCACTATTTGGTGTCGACCATTCCTGGATAGCCTTCACCTTCTCCTCATAAACCTCAACTCCCCTAGAACTGACTACAATCCCTAAGAAGACAAGCCTATCAATACAAAAAATACACTTCTTAAGGTTCGCATATATTTTCTTCTGTCTCAATACATCCAAAACACATCTCATATACATGACATGCTCATCAAAATTAATGCTATATATCAAGATGTCATCAAAGTAAACAATCACAAATTTTCTAAGAAATGCACGCAACACATGATTCATCAACCTCATAGAAGTGCTGGGTGCATTAGTCAAACCAAATGGCATAACTAACCACTCATACAACCCATATTTAGTTTTGAAAGCAGTTTTTCATATCTCCTGGTTTCATTCTAACCCGGTGGTATCCATTTTTCAAATCAATTTTGGTAAAGATACATGCACCATGCAATTCATCAAACATATCATCTAACCTAGGAATAGGATAGCGATACTTTACAGTGATTTTGTTGACAGCTCTACAATCTACGCACATCCTCCAGGTCCCATCTTTCTTCGGCACCAGCAACACAGGCACTACACAAGGGCTCAAGCTCTCCCTTGCATGTCCCTTCTCCAGTAACTCACCCACCTGCTTTTGAAGCTCCTTTGTCTCCTCAGGATTACTCCTATAAGCTGGGCAGTTCAGAATCTGATCTCCAGGCACAAAATCAATCTGGTGCTCTATGCCTCTCGAGGGTGGCAGTCCCTTAGGCATCTCCTCAGGAAAGACATCAGTATAATCCTAAAAAGAGAAGCAAAAACACTAGGCAAAGCCTCAAGAGGGTTAGTGTCAGAAACTAAACACTCTCTATATCTCACCAATACTAGTGCTCTCTTCTCTCCGGTTACTCTCCTCAAGTCTTTTCCTTTAGCAATCAAACTCACTTTTCTCTCTTTCTTTTCTTTCTTCTTTTCTCTTCCTGAGCTCTTCTCTCCTGCACATCCCACTTCCTTTTTGTCAATTGTACAGTCACTCACCATTAGGCCAAACTTGTTTTTCTTTTGGGCCTCTTTTCTCTCTTCACTTTTTTTGTTCTCACTACCCAAACCTCCTTACTTTTACTTGCTTTTATTTGGTCCAGGTACAATTCATGAGATGACAATCATCCCATTATCCCTCATAATCATGACTTTCTTATTTGGACATTGAGATACAATATGGCCAATACCCAAACTCTTGAAACATTTAATGCTAGAATGCTTACTAGGAGAAGCTTGGGTGTTAAGTGTACCTTTCGGGTCAAAACCTACATTCGGCCTTTTGGGTGTCTCCTTGAAGTCCACCCCCTTGTCTTTCGACTTCTCCTCTCTCTTGGGCCATTTTAAACTCCATGATTGGCTAGAATTCTTCCCACTCCTTGCTCCCACTCTAACTTTGATTTGTTTCTCCACCTTCATAGCTATGTTCACCATGTCCTCAATCTCTAAGTAGTGCTGCAACTCCACAACATTGGCTATCTCCCTATTGAGTCCACTCAAAAATCTAGCCATTGCAGCTTCTGGGCCCTCCTCTATGTTGGCTCAGATCATAGCCACCTCCATCGCCTTGTGGTAATCCTCCACTAATTTAGACCCCTGAGTGAGTCTCTAAAGTTTCTGGTGCATCTCCCTGTAATAGTAAGAAGGCACAAACTGCTTCCTCATACATGCCTTCATATCGTCCCAAGTAGTAATTGGCATCTCTCTATTTCTCCTCGTGGATGTCACCAACTGATCCTACCATATTAGTGCATAATCTGTAAATTCAACAGCAGCTAGCTTTACCTTTTTATCTTCAGAAAAATTGTGGCACTCAAAAATCAAGTCTACCTTCCTTTCCCAATCTAAGTAAGCCTCTGCATCATTCCTTCCCTTGAAGACTGGGATCTGCATCTTGATAGATTTAAAGTCTCTATCTCTCCTGTTAAATGGCTCAACTCTCTGAACTCTCCTAGGTCTATATACCTCAAACTCCTCCTCCTACTCAAAGTCATCCTCCTCTGGCTCATACCGAGGTGGTGGTTGTTGCTGGCGTACACCTATATGCCTCCCCTGAGGTTCCTCGCGTCTCCCTTGTCTGAGCTCATCCATTTGTCCCCTAATCTCAATTAAGGCTATATTGAACCTCTCAAATTGTTGCTACGTGGCTCTCAAAGTGAAAGCGATATTTGCATCTCCCCTTGGTTGTCATCATTACTACCTCCTTGTGACATTGTAGATAAAATGATATACCTGCAAAACAAGTTTAGTAATAAACAATCACACACACTCCCTCACATGTTTCACTCAATTGATGTCACTCCCCTCGTGTTTAAGTCACGGCAATGACTCCCTCAAATAAGCTCACACACTCTTGCATTTTACCACTCAATTCTCTCTAAAATTCAATTCACCACTCAGAACCAATTCTCAACTGATCAAAAGAATCAAAAGAGTGAAAATTTTGAACTAACTAGCAAGTACGAGTATAACGAACCAAAACTTTTTTCGAATTTTTTTTCAGATTTTGTTTTTTCCTGACGTTTTTTGTTTTTTCAACATTTTCAGACTTTTTTATTTTTTTCAACACTTTTTTTTTACTTTTCTTTTTTTAAGATTTTTCTGACTTTTTTCCTGACTTTTTTTTAGATCTAGGTCAAATATTAATAGAAGATAAAACAAGAAAAAGAAGAAACCCTTGGCCGAAAGTTAATTCACACCTGAATTGATGAACCGACGATAATTGGATGGTGATGGGCGGCGGTTTCTTGAATTCCGATGGAGTTGAATAAGAATTCTCCTCCACACCAATGCTCTGATACCAACTAACACGCACCACATAATTGAAAGACTGTTTGGATCCAAGGAAAGAAGATGATGATAGATTCGAATTAACTAAATTAAATCTGATACGCAAGGTTTCAAATTTACCTACTAGATCTCACGAAGAACTTGTCTCGAGCAACCTAGATAACGGGTAAAAAATAAACCAAGAAAGTTGTTTAGGATCAAAATCACGCCATAATCTGATTCAGTTGATTAGTGATATTTAATTCCTAAGTTAAAAAGAACAAGATGGTTTTTTTCTCTCAAGATGGCCGGCAGTACACAAGAAATAATATGATCAAAAGTTGTTCCAAAATCCTAAAACATAAGTATTTATACCTAGGCTTAATGCTAAAAGACTTGGGCTCAAAATACATGGAACCCCAAAATATAAATAACTTAAAACAAGTCCAAATTAGAATTTAAAAAAAACATGCCTAGGCCTGGTCCAACGCGCTTCCAAGTCTAATCATTGACGCGCCTCTCCTCTTGGGCTTAAGTGATAATGTGCAGCCCAATACAATGGTCTTCAAGTCCTAAGTAAGTCTAATCCAAAGATTTGAGAAAAATGAATCAATTTGGGTTGTGCTTCAGACAGCTCTCCTCTAATAGGCTTGGTGCACTCCATCCTCTCCACAAATTGGCCCACATATGCATAGAAAGCCTCCTTGAGTCTCTCGGTCTTAACTCTGGACATAAGTCCAACTGGAATGACAAGCTCGCCCCCATCACACACGCTATCTCTATGGTGATCCTTACTCCTGCTCACATCATACAAAGTTCTCTCAACTCATTCTATAGATACCTTTAGAGGCTGAATATTTGTACGGTTACGGTGATTGAAACAAATCGATTTTAGGAACGATTCGAGGGATACGACAAGATAAAGATCAAGCTTTGAAATAAGGTACAAATTAAGTTTCTGCTTTATTATGATTTGTGTTAATCATTTTATAGAATTAAAAAGATCTTGGTTTTTGGAAAATCAAAGATTGCCAAAAAGTTTTGTAATTATTCCGCTACGGTCGGGATCGGATCTCAACCCGATTTCCTAATAGTGAAATCAATACCTTGACCTATCTAAAAATAATTTGAATGGAAGTTATAGCATTCCAACTTAGGACCGCCCCCTGTGATTTTGAATGAAGTAACTTTATTCAGTAAACTTTCTTTCACTGTGAAGTTGTATGTTTTGGCATTGTTAATTAAAATGTGACTTTTGAATAACCCACTTACTCTAATTTGTTTTAAATCATCATCAAATCTCATCCCTAACTAGCTTGCAAGGGAAAATATTGGTTAATCCAAGTTCCAATTGGACGGTGTCTCCTCTTTCTTTTAAGTATGTTCCTCTTCATCTTCTTCTTCCTCTTTCATTATATATAATATATCTTTTTATGTATGTGTTTTAGCGAATATTTTTCGTCACATCATAAATAGAGACTCTTAATTCTTCTTTTACTAAAACCTCTGTTATTTAATACCTTGAATTATTTAATAGTATTTTGATAGAAATCAATCTAGTAAAAGTCCCTTGAGCACCAGGAGTTGGTAATAACCAACCCAACATATTATGCTTCACTACAAGATGAGTGTCGGAGTTACATTATAATAGCCAATAATCCTCCCATATGTAAAGACCACACCATAAGATGATTTTATACTCATACTTGTTTTGTTTAGTGAAGAATAATAAGTAACAACGCTAACTTCTTCTTCTTGGCGAGAGCATAAATTTGCTGCAAAGTCTCAACAAATTGACAATCAATTTCAATATTTGATTGAGTCCCATTATGAAGAAAACAAATATGATTAAAGAGGAGATAATTTGTAGGAGTAGATAACAAACTTTGAACGAGAACCATCCTACTTTAATTTATTGAAATTACCTATAGAATCCTAGAAAATCTCTTTATCGAACCTCCGAGTCAAAATCGATACAAATTCTTCCCAAACTGATGGTTCCTGAATTAGTTTACTACTCAAATCCCTATTTTTAACTTAGCATAAGCATGATTTAGAGAGGGAAGAAAAAGCTGCTTACATTTGCACACTTGCACCTTGATATTCTCCCTTAAAAACAAGAAAATCTAACTTATGAATCTAGAAGGCGTCACATAACTGGCATTTTCAAATGGGATTTTCGTTGAAGTACTTGACTAATCAGCAACCACCAGCTACGATGTGTTCATAGGTCCATACGGTTGCATAAACTAGTTAAATAACGACTTCATCTCAGTCAACTCGCAAGTATGCTAGTCTAATCGAATTTCGGTGTCTTGCAACTTGTCTACGAGCTTGTGATTCCAATATTCCCGTAATACTCTCTTCTAATTTTTGGATTTCATGATCCTTAGTACTTTCACCATTGTCACCACCACATGCTAAACATAGTAAGCTATTATACCAAATGTTGCTTGAAAACTCAAAGAAGCAAGTATATTGATTGAATTATTCAATTAAAGATTGAGAAGTAGAGCAAGGTATAGGAAGAAAAAATTCAGAGAAGTTGAATCAAATTTTTGTAATTTGAAGATGACCATTAGAGCAGCACAACGGCTAATATAAAGAACCACGTGTACAATATGTTATTAAGAACTACGTGTACCTTTGAGGAGTACAGAGGTACAGAGGAAAATTCCAATCCAGAAAAGAAGCTGAAACAAAATTTTGTTATTCGATGATGACCGTTGGAGCACATCGGCCAATATGAAAAACCACGTTTGCAATCCGTTACTAAGAAGTTAATAAAATATTGTGCATGACCGAAAGATACTGTTTTCCCATATTTTAGTGTTCCCGCTTCTGCTCAAATTATTACATTTTGCTAGATGTAAATAAGGAAATGCCCTTAAACCAAACTTATTTGTTCCTAATCCATAAACCCTAAGCCCCCAATTTTGGCAAAATTAGTTCAATTTTGGTCCAAATTAACCTTGCTGGCCTTAATTTATCAAATTCACCCTAAGTTGATCAAGCTTTAAGCTCAGCTCAAACTTTTTTTTCTTCAAAATTTCAAGCTCAAATTTAGTTTGTCCCAAAATTATCAACTGAATCGATGTTTTTTTGATAAAATGACATCATTTTTAATTTTAAAAAATAAAAAATATATATTTAATTAGACTCAATTAGGCTCGGAACCCTCAAGTTTTGATCGAATTTTGGGCTAGGCGAGCTCAAACAAATTGGAGCCCGACCGGCTTCATTGCCATCTCCATGTGTAAGCCGATACTTGATATGCAGTACGAGTACTAATGCTAAGTTAACACCCAAGCAAGAAGCCTAAAAATGCTATTATTTGCCATTTGCATCATAAGCTAAATTCAGGAGGATGATGGTAAGCCAAAAGTGCCTGAAGATTTAAACAATTCACCCCGCCTGAGTAACTTGACATCTTGTAAGTATCACAGGCATATGTACACAACGTATGGAAAATGAGGACAGCAGAAAGTAGGAAAAAAAGCTGGCATCTGAGGTTTGCTATTGCAAGATGATGGTGATTCTCCATAAGAAACACCAAGCAGAAGGATATGGTGCTGCATGTCAACAAAGCTATCGACTTCTCGTGATTCTGCATTTTCAAGTTCTAAAAATTATGAATAATAGGTTATAGACGCATGAATCCCAAAACAAGATAAAATAAGTATATTAATTCCTTCTACAGAGCAACAGAGAAAGAAGCAGGTAGAATTTTGCCTTCCAAGTCGAGACAGCTCTGGCTCTGCCAATAACATCTCTTGTAGAGATTTCATTTTTGTCTCCCTTTGCTCAAAACTGCAAAGAAAAAGTTGTACTGTAAACCATCAGTTTATCTATAAAATGAACTTTATATAATTTTCTATTCATTTATCCCAGAAACATAAAGGGAGGTGCCTAATTGATAAATATGCAAGTTTCATTTTAACATCATTTATCCATCAATGAGGACTGGCATGTGTTTGTCTTCACGATTAAGTGCCTGCATTCATATTGAGAAAAACATAGCACCCGAAATTCTGATAAACACTGTAACTCCTATAATTTTACATCTGAGAAGACAATCAACTAGGCGCCTTGCTTCAGTAAATCCAAGTCGTCTTCCATTTCAGTTACATGTGACAACATAAATATGTGATTTACGGTTTAATTCACCAGCTTATGGCCTTTTACCCATTTTACACTGTCATGTCAGCTGGACAAACACATATTCTCGGTTTATCACACGTTTTTGTTCTGATTACTTAAAAGTGTTCACTACTCAATTAAAATTTCTACATCTAAAATGTCAACAAACTCCCACTGCCTAGAAGATACTTCCATTTAATTTCATGGATAACATTGATAATTACAAGTGCGGTTCATTTCTATGAAAACCTCCAGTACTATTCTTTTTGCTCTTCATTTCTCTTTGAGTAATTCTTTTTCAGAAAACTCAGATGAATGGAATATTGTGATTCTAGACTCTAGGGAGTAGTATCTATATGACTAGCGAGAATAAATTGCTGCCATATTTCTTGAATCAATGAATCAACTCTTGTTCAGTCCATATATGACTAGAAAATGGAAAGAACTTAGAAATGACAAATAACTCAGAGAGAATTGGAATAGCGATTGAAGAGACCCTAGTTCTTACAAACCTTGTTCCTTTACACAGTTTATCTACATCTTCAAGCCTCTGAACAAGTAAAGACCAGAGCATACGACTAAAGATTCTTTAACAGAAGAATTTCATAGCAGCAACCCGTTAAGCATGCTCTCAAACAAAAGAACAGAAGTACGAAAATGTAAAGCAATGCACAGTTCAAACTCTAAAACAAACAACAGAAATTATTAAAAGTTTACTCCACTACGCCTAGATACAGTTAATTTCCTGTTCAATGCGTGTGCAACTGCACAACTGTCATATATGAATTTCTATATATAGGCTAGTAAGTTCACAAACATTTAGGCCTCACCAATATGGTCATACATACAACAAGTATCTCTATTTATAGCCCAGTAGGCATACACAAACATGTACACTATTATTTCTGTGAGGTATAATCAGCCTCATTTAAAAAGTTCATTTGCTGTTTGTGAAATGTCTAATTTACAAGTAACAACAACTGGAATGAACATTTAAACGTATGAAGATCTTGCTCTACATTCAAAGAACTTACATAACTCTAACATAAAAGCTCTAGGACACAATGAAGTGACCATACGATTACACTACAGCTCAACTTCTGTCATTACCTCTTTACCAGCAGCACAAAACTGATCCAAACTAAGTTAACCATAAATCTACATGACAAAGTGTGTAGCAGTCTCACAATCTCCCGTGATAAGATGAAAGGATATGAGTCAAGAAAATAACTGTACATTTCTATGGGGAATAAAAAATACTTCAAATGTTCCAAATTAAATGATTCAATCTTCATATTCCTTAATTGATACGTGTGATATGACCTCATTAATTATGGCTAGACATTAGGAACCTAATTTCGTAAGGGTTCTTAGTGGTCAAGTTTTGTATGCTCTTCAGGCTATTTAAGTTGTCACATAATAGTTGGATGAATCTTCATAATAAACTTGGCTGATAAAATTTGATATGAATAGATTTGTCTTTTGTACATACAACATAATCCAACGCCAAAAATTGCATTAAGAATACTTTGAGTGCCATTAGCTTTTACCTCTTCCCTACTTAAATGCTAAGCTTTGCACTGAGATTCTTTTTCACAGCTAACCAAAGCCCAAAGATATAAATGTCCCGTAGATAACATGATTGAAAAAAAAAAGGATTTGAAGTATTCACCTGTTGATGTAATCAAGAGAAAGCAACCTGTGATGAAGAGTGTAATCACAACCAATATAAGTCACAACCAAGCTACCAGCATCAGGGTGTGGCCAGCTTCTTGAAGTGGGAAACCGTAGTATAAAAGTGCCAGGCTCCTGAAGGCCTCTAGGACCTTGAAGTGATAATTCAGCTTCTTCCTTTGTAATAAATCCTTCAAACCACTTTGGTGATGTAGAAATCCAGAGTACATTCATCTGTTCTCTTGATAACGTACAAGCAACAGGATACAACCAACACCACATCTTTTCAAAGTTCTCTTGGGCCAAATACTCTTGACAGCCAGCAATTCTTTTCAGAAGATCAAAGTCCTGGAAAATTGTGAAGTCAGTGTAATCAGTCACATTAAATATCTCAAACGGCAGTAATGTGATGACAAAATTACTCATGAAGCTTAAACCTTGGATAATCAACAAGTTGAGGGAAACTAAAGAAGCAACATGAAAACGTGATCATACTTTCACCTTATCATTTCTAAGTCAGCACGTCACATAAAGCAGTTATATAACTTGATACACATTGTTAGGAACTATGTATATTAGAAAGAGTAATACCTACATTAGGGAGAGTAAGATCTTCCTCTTTAGTGTATGATTTCCTATTTATTACTAAGGTTTTCTTTCCCTATGTAATGACTTCTATATAAATGATACAAGGGTCTTGAATATTCATCAAGCCCTCTGTTTTTTCCACTCTATTCTTCACATGGTATCAGAGCCACACTTCCAAATCTTAGAACTTGTTTACCGAAAACCTTAACACCTTCCATGTTATCCAAAACACTTACCTCCACTTACCAAAACCAAAAACCAACTACACCGAAGCAACCAGGGGGTCCTGGCGACCACCAGAGTACCGGTGGAGTCACCGGAAAACCACCCACTCGTCGGCTTCTGACCGTCACGTGCCGTCGTCCGACGACCACCAGCGACGACAATTAGATGGGTCAGCTCGCCACTATGTCCTGAAGTGAGTTCTGGCCTTACTTTGTGTCAAAACTAACCAGAACATGAGTATTTTTTTATAACAGTAAAGTTTTATGTATTTCGGAACATCGTCAGTAGTGTTTTAGTGTCTGCTTAGCCAGGAAATCCGTCTAGCATAACTGGGAGATGTCAGATTTCAGTAGCAAATCATCCACAGGTGTTCCAACAATGGGTTCCTCAACTTTGCGAATCACCAAGCAATGTTTGAATGGTAATAACTATCCTTTTTGGTCTTAGAATGTCAAATTGTTCTTTTGAGATCAGAGAAATTTGTCCCATCTTACATCTGATCCCCCAATTGATCAAAAAATACTAAAAAATTGATAAGGTGATGATGCACAATTACTACATATTTTTTTCGATTTTATGGAACCTGAAATTTCAGTCCTATTCTCTCATGTTAGCACTTGTAAGCAAGCTTGGGACTATGCTAAGCTTCTTTACTCCAGTAATATGCTTCGCATTTATGATACTTCTGTTGAGTTATTTCAGTCCAAACAGGAAGGAAGTTTGAATGAATACTTTGGGAAAGTGAAACGTGCTTTTGAGGAGTTGAATTCCCTACTACCGATCACATCTGATATTAAGGAGATGCAAATTCAAAGAGAGCACTTGGTAACTACAACGTTTTTGGCTGAATTAAAACTTGAGTTTGAGCCTCTGGGAGCACAAATCTTGGGAAGAGCACACTTTCCATCCTTGGTTGAAGTATATTCTAGACTCTCTCGCTCTATGACTAAGGTGAATTCACTAGAGAATAACTCTAACAGGTCAACTCTTGCAACACAATCTGATTCACAGGTCAAAGGAAACCACCGTGGGGGAAGTCAATGAGGACGCGGTGGCTGTGGTGGTCGTGGCGGTTGAGGAGGACGTGGCAGAGGCTCACGACTCCATTGTACACATTGTGATAGAGGCGGACATGATGAAAAGTCTTGTTGGGATAAATGTCCCCATTTGCTAGCTGCTTATATTGCATCTCTTAAAGAACATTTTTCGGCTACAATTTCACAACCGTTTGTTACTTTATCTCAGAATGAGTATACTAAGTTTTTGCAGTATCAGTCAGCTCAGCAAACACCTTCTTCCTCTATGGCATCTGTGGCTCATCAAGGTAACCCAACCACTTGTTATTCAGCTATCCCTAGAAAACAGTCATGCGTAATAGATTCTAGTGCCACTAACCATATTTCAGGTAAAATAACCAACTTTAACCATATCGTTCCTTTACTTGCCTCTCATAATGATAAACTTACTATTGTTGATGGATCTACTACCACCATTAAAGGTGTTGGACCCTCTCATCCTTCTTCTCCTCTCACATTACCCTCTACATTATTTGTTCCAAACTTTCCTTTTAATCTTATGTCTGTGAGCAAATTGACTAAACAACTACATTGTTCTATATGTTTCTACCCTGAAAATGTCATTATCTAGGATTTGAAGACCAAGATAACGATTGGAGAAGGGCATGAATCAAATGGAATATACTATTTTGATAAGTTGCAATCATCTATCGCCTGCTCAGTGTCAAACTCTCCTATTGATATCCATAGTCGATTGGGTCATCCATCTTTGGAAAATCTCAAGAAAGCAATGTCAGGGTTAGATTTTGTTTCCAGTTTAAATTGTGAGTCATGTCAGTTAGGAAAAGATCATCGTAGTTCGTTTTTTTGCTCAAGTCAATAAAAGAGTTGAAAAACCCTTCATGTTAATCCATACAGATATTTCGTGTCCGAGTCATGTTAAGTCTAAGTTGGGATTTCAGTATTTGGTAATTTTTGCTGATGATTTCTCTCAAATAACTTGGTTATATCTAATGCAAGATCATTCTGAACTATTCTCTATTTTTTGTTCTTTCTATGCTAAAATTCAAAATCAGTTTAATACCAGAATCAATATTCTTCGTAGTGATAATGCTAAAGCATATTTCTCTAGCTCATTCTCCAGCTACTTGAAACAACAAGGTATTCAACATCAATATTCCTGCCCGCACACTCCTCAACAAAATGGGGTAGCTGAGAGAAAAATCCAACATATTGTTGAACCAACTCATACCCTGTTAATCCACATGAATGTACCCAAAAGTTTCTAGGGAGATGCTGTACTTACTGCATGTTATCTTATCAATGGAATGCCATCTTATGTGTTAACGGGGTAAAACTCCATTCTCAATTCTCTTTCCCTATCAAGACCCTTTTTCCATTGCTCCTCGAGTATTCAGATGTGTTTGTTTTGATCACCAGCTTCAGCCCAACACAAATAAATTAGATCCAAAAGCTATAAAGTGCATCTTTCTCGAGTACTCTCGTTTGCAAAAAGGGTATAAATGTTTTAGCCCCACATTGAATCATTTTTTTGTGTCTGCAGATGTTGAATTCTTTGAAGACATACCGTACTTCTCTGATGCTCAATATTTCTCTACTAATACTAATGAGTGTCTACCAATTCCTTTTGTTCCTTTCCAAGCAACTCCTAATTATGTTGCTCCTGACACTAATCCTACTCCTTTGGAACGTCTCTCTCATCCTGATTTGTAGGTTTATACTCAACGCACTCATCTTGAAGTACGACCATTTTCTTCTTCGTCTTCAATTCCATCATATGATGATCTTGATTGGCCCATTGCTCTCCGAAAAGGAAGAAGGTCTTATACATCTCATCCTATTTCAAACTTTGTTTCTTATAACTCATTAGCACCTTCATATGTTGCTTTTGTATCCACTTTGTCTTCTATACCTATCCCCAAGTCTGTTTCAGAAGCTTTGGATCATCCTGGATGGAAACATGCCATGGAAGAAGAGATGTTGGCTTTGCAAGCTCGTGCTACATGAGACTTAGTTCCTCTTCCACATGGTCAAACAATTGTGGGTTGTCGTTGGGTGCTCAACGTTAAGGTTAATTCTGATGGCACGATTAATCGTTTAAAAGCTCGTTTGGTAGCTAAGGGTTATACATACACAGGTGTATGGAATGGATTATACTGAAACCTTTTCTCCTATTGCCAAATTGACATCTGTACATGTTTTCATTGCACTAGCAGCCACCCATGACTGGCTTCTTCATCAACTCGATGTAAAAAACGCCTTTCTTCATGGTGATCTTCAAGAGACTACTTTTATGAAGCAACCACCAGGGTTTGTTGCTCAGGAGGAGACTAATCTAGTGTATCGCCTTAACAAATCTTTGTATGGTCTAAAACAATCACCGAGAGCTTGGTTTGGCCGCTTTAGTGTAGTGGTTATAGAGTTTGGTCTACATCAAGGTGGCGTGGATCACTCTGTGTTTTATCGCCACTCTGAGGCTGGTAAAATTCTTTTGATTGTGCATGTTGATGATATTGTTATTACTGGAGATGATAAAGCAAGAATTCAGTCTTTAAAGTCATTCCTACAGACTAAATTTCAAACAAAGGATCTTGGTTTACTAAAATATTTTTTGGGTATCGAAGTAGCAAGGTCGAGAATGGGGATTTGTCTATCTAAAAGGAAGTACGTTCTTGATCTTCTAGAGGAAACAGGTCTATTGGGAATGAAGCCAGTTGATAGCCCCATAGAACCAAATCCAAAACTTAATGCTGATAAAGGAGAGCAGTTGGAAGATCCAACTAAGTATCGAAAACTTGTTGGTAAATTGAATTATTTGACTATTACTCGTCCAAATATTTTGTTTGCTACAAGTGTAGTAAGTCAATTTATGGGATCTCCACGGACTAGGCATTGGGATGCAGTTATTAGAATTTTGAGATATTTGAAAGGTTCTCCAAGGCAAGGTCTTCTTTACCAGAATCATGTACACATTCAGATTCAAGGGTATATAGATGCAGACTGGGCAGGCTCTTATGACCGACGGTCTACTTCAGGCTACTGTGTATTTTTGGGTGGAAACATATTGTCATGGAAAAGTAACAAGCAATCAATTGTTGCACGTTCTAGTGCTGAATCTGAGTACAGGGCTATGGCGTATACTACATGTGAGTTGATTTGGTTGAAGCATCTTCTTGGGGAACTTGGTTTTGAGCACTCCACTTCAATCAAACTAATGTGTGATAATCAAGCAGCCATTCATATTGCCTCGAATCTAGTCTTTCATGAGAGAACCAAACATATTGAAGTGGATTGTCACTTTATTCGTGAAAAGCTTCAAGAAGGATTGATTGAGACACCATATGTCAAGTCAAAAGATCAACTTTCTGACTTACCCATTAAAGCATTAGGGGGGTCTCAATTGAAACCTATATTTAACAAGCTCAGAGCTTATGATATGTATGTTCCAACTTGAGAGGGAGTGTTAAGAAATATCTATATTAGGAAGAGTAATATCTACATTAGGGAGAGTATGATCTTCCTCTTTAGTGTATGATTTCCTATTTATTACCAAGGTTTTCTTTCCCTATGTAATGACTTCTATATAAATGAAACAAGGGTCTTGAATATTCATCAAGCCCTCTGTTTTTTCCACTCTGTTCTTCACACATAGTTACATGGAAAGCAATTCAAATATATTTGGAACTAAAGGTGTATAAAAAGCACATTAGTACTAATAACATATGGAAAGCACATTAGTAGTAATAAGCACATATCACTAGGATCACTCTTATTTCAAGCAGATTCATTCTGCAACAATATGATATCTCCATAGTTAAAAAAACACATGCTAGAAGTGGAAATAGTGTTAAGAAACTTTAAAGCTTAACTATTGATGTACATCTGACAATGCAAGAAATGGATCATAACACATTTAAGATATGGTTCAGCAATGCGGTCAAGCTTCTGTGACATAAATGTAAGCAATAGACCATCAAGATGGGATGGATCAATAGCACCTGCAATTTGCACTGAGGAGTACAAAACCAAGACAAAAAAGAATTGGAAAGAAGAAAATGGACAAATTTATCGCATGGGGTAATAGTTTAACAGCAACAGAAAATAGTATGGCAATCGTTGCCCTTGAAATCAAGGTGTAGTGCAAAAAATTTAAGCTAGTTGGTGGGAAAATTATTAGGACAAACACAAGCTAAAACTTATACAACATCATGAAATCACTCAACAAATTCAACTAGGAAAATTTGATGTGCAAATTTGGTATATCCAGTTCATATAAAGCTTTAGATGCATGCAATGAATGAAACAAGCATGTACAATTCTCACCTAGCACGTAGAATGAAAACTCAATGCAAATGGGACTATAAATTAAAAATATAGCTTCTTTGGCTAGTTTACCAAAAAGCTAAGCACATATAGGAAAGGCATGGATGTATTGCTTGATAAAAGTTACGAAAGCAAGCTATATCACTAGTAGCCACACCTGTGAAAGACTTCACACCTAAGTGATAAAGAATGCCAAGGCATCAGCTGGAAAGCAACTTCAGTAAATCAGAATAGAGATGGAATTTTATAAGGTGATAATGCTGATGGTAGAAAAAGGAAAAAGAAACATGTTGCAAAAATTTTTGTTCTAGAACACAGGCATCAAAAAAAAGGAGGAAATGATTAGCCCCCTATTTCTTGGCATATGCAGACTAACATGAATGATAAGTAACAAGAAGCTACCATACAAAATTCAGCAACGGGCTCATATATCAAAGTAAAGAGAACTAATTGACACCAAGTAATACCCTCATTTATGCACAAAATATTCCAGAAATCAATCATGTAAACAATTGTTTTTTATTGCTACAATAGGGGAAAAAACGCCGTAACCGTGATGGTATAACACGACATCAAAGCCAAAAATGCTTATAAAGCTCAACGCACGTGAAGAAGTAAGGGAAGAAACCTGTTGAGTAAGTGATCTGGTACCAGTAGAGCAAGTAATCCTCATGAACTGCTCTTCGATCTCAAGAGTGGCATTCTCCCAAAGAACAAGACGGTTGTCTTTAGCAATCAAGTTCCAAACTTTAGTTCCTTCCTCAATCAAACTCTTTGCAATCATTATTTGTCGCCTAAAATCGAAGAAGACAAAAGTCAGGACTCGGTCAAAAGCAAATTTTCACGGTTTAACCAAAAGAGGGTAACGCAACTAAACTTCAAATGGGTAATCCTGTTTTTCTATTCTCCCAACCACACAAGAAAGGAAAGAACATTAAATTATGAATAAATTAAAAACCAATAAAGGGTCAGAAGGCTTGCGGATGACCTGTGGTGGGAACATCCTGAATAAAAAGGAACCTGGTCCGCGAAACTCAGGAGCTGTTCTTCGGAAGCGAGACTTGCAATCTCCTTGAGAAGGAGAGCTCTATCAGTCAAGCTTCCAAGGCAGTACTTGAAAATTGTTGAATCCGAAATTGTATAGCCTCTACCAGACATGGATTCTTATTCTTGTTTGAAATGGAATCACTAAAGTTGTCTTGCTCCTTGTTCTTCTGAAAATGATGAACTGAACTGAAAAAGGGTTTTGTTAGACGCTTGACGACCTTTATTCGAAGTGAATTCCCGCCGGTTAGCGTTGCTTATTTGGTACAATTATGTGGTGTTTTTTTCTTTTTTGAGAATTTAAAACATTCATTAATAAAAGAAATGTTTACATCAGGATATGAGGGTCTCTCACGTGGGACAGATTATGAGACACCAAGGCAAATTAAACAATACGGTGACGCACAACAACAACTAGACCAATTCGGCAACGTATATGATGAATTAAAATAAGGTCGTTTAACATTTAGGATATAACAACCTCCAAGTTTCGTGAGACCTTGAGAAGTTTCTCGAAATAGGAGGAAGGAGGCGATGGCGAAGCTTTGGCGATTTAGACAATCTATTTGTCTCCGCGTGGTTCTGTTAAGTTTTACTCTGCAGCAAGGATTTTTCAAGTACAGGTAAACATACTCATCTTTGTCATTGCGATGTCTTTTGAAATTAGGGCAAACTTTTTCCATCCCTACAGACTCTGCTCTGGCTAATCCTCTTTGTGTTGGAGATCAGTGGGAATGATCCTCTCTGCTCTTTCAGATCCTTTTTGCGTTGAAGAACGGCAGGAATGATCACTACTCAAGTAATCTTTACGACTCAATATATTATCCTCCTTTTAAAAATGGGTATTCACAAATAACCCTCTTCTTGTTGATAGCAGGGACTCAGCGACGATCCATCAAGCTTAGATCAGCTCGTATAAAGTTTTCCTGAGAAAGCCCCTTCCTTTCAACCAAGTAAACTAATCCATACCTGCCTGATCAACCCGAATCATGCACCCTTTACACACTTCTCCAATCATTGTAGTACTAC
>JANQAP020000103.1:775917-788535 GCA_026874005.2 Erythroxylum coriaceum
TAATATGTGGATTATGTGTGTATTGTATGATATAGAAGTACCAGTTGATCGAAAACATCCAGACATTGCCGGATCATTAAGGCAATAGCTCACCCGAAGTATATTGTGAGTCAACCTAGATGTGTCAACTCAATCATATGTGTTTTTCTGTTTGAGTTATATATGTAGTGAGTTGACTTAGATGTATTTCACTTGTTTAATTTTTACGTATTAAACTGTTACTGGTATGATTGTGATAATTTCGGACATTGATTGTCCGAGGAGACCATTATTCGTG
Organism: Erythroxylum coriaceum; assembly: GCA_026874005.2. Taxonomy (NCBI): domain Eukaryota; kingdom Viridiplantae; phylum Streptophyta; class Magnoliopsida; order Malpighiales; family Erythroxylaceae; genus Erythroxylum; species Erythroxylum coriaceum. The sequence continues at coordinate 776,195 of JANQAP020000103.1, forward strand.
ACTGTATTGGAAGTGCTCATTGTATGTGAATTTGACTGACTAAGTATTATTTGATATTATTATTGAGTGTTGGACTAAGGTCCGATGATAAATGTGAATATAAATCTGTATGGATTAAGTGATACTCAACTGAATGTTGAATGCCAGATTTTGATCTAATGTTTGTGATGAATGACTATGCATACCGAATAAAAGTAACTGATAGTACACATGATGTGAAATGATGCATTTCATAACATTGATGTGCATGATTAGGTATAGGAGTTGTGACCGGAGTGACCAGTCTGAAAAAAAAGCCCGATATCCACAAAGGATATAGGTCAGTACCTGAAATAAACTCGGTATCCACAAGGGATATGGGTTGGTACCTGAAATAAGCCCAATATCTACAAGGGATATAGGCCTGAAATAAGCCCAGTATTCACAAGGGATATAGATCAGTACCTGAAATAAGCCCGATATCTACGAGAGATATGGGACAATTAATAGGCACTCGGTCACAACAAAATAAAAATAAAAGTAAAGTCTCATGTGCATTGCATTGCATATATATTTCTTTACATGTATCATATGAATAGTTGTGAAAAGTTATTAAATTGTGTTGACACGATGATGTGTAACATTGTATACATGTTGATGAGATGAATGATTAGGTTACTCTGAAATGATTATATGAGATGTTTGTATTCATAATGTATTTATCGAAATATATATATATATATATATATATATATATATATATATATTCTGAGTTGATATACACAATTAGAAGATGTGTTAAATGAGAACTAATTCTGAACAACATGATATACATGTGATTTGGTTATTGCTTGTAATATTTATGTCCTGTTATGGGTGAGTACGTCTATCATGAAATGAATATATGAAATGCTTGTGTTCATAACAGACTTGTTGAAATATGATGAATACTGCGATCAAGTCCTAAATTATGAGCGATATGATATATAGGATTTGATTCTGAAGAATGTGAGATACTGATTGAACTGTGTTATATACTTGCGATATTTATGTCTATTTTGAGTGAGCACATCAATGATGATTCATTATTTGAGTTCGCAAACTCACCAAAATTGCACCATTGTTTTTCAGATTCAAGTGAAATCTAGCTAGTCTAGTTGAAGTAACTTCTACATTCGGATATAGGTCAATGTCGGAATCAGTTGTACCTGTAAATGTCTTAGTTATGCTGTATTAAGAATTGTATCTCTCAACTATTGTATATTGTATATGTGAATTTTAGAAATGTAATGACATTCGAAACTGTATATGTTTGTGCTTAAAAATGAAATAATATAATTATTGGAATGTTTTATATTATGTACGATGCATTAAAAAGTAAAAATGAATTGATTTTACGGTCTTAACGTGCCATTTTCGTAGAGTATGCTCCCAAATATCCTTCAGTATGTCGGATATATATTGTATGGAAGTGGTATGTTACACTTTCTCATAGCTAAAGGCCCTGTTTAGCTTCACCAAGAAAAAGTAATTGTCCAAATCAATGACCTTAATGTCTCCTTCAGGATTCCAACGTGTGTAAATCTTGTTGAGGAGGCTACAAAAACCCATGGTGCGACCAATAACTTTGATGACCACTACAAACTTTAGAAGGTCCTGCATCAATCGATGTGCTTTGTCAGAGAAAGCAAAGGAGGGAAGTAACATCTTCATTATCTAACGTGTAGCCTTGGCTATCTGTATGTAGTCCTACAGCATGTGAAGTGCTTCCTTTATCCTTCAGGAGGGCCTGATGATAAGGGCTATGATCAATGTCCATGGCTCCATCATTCCCATCATCAATCAAAGCCTCCGAAGGGGGCGACTGCCCAGAGGGGGGCTCCTCTGGACCAAGTGCAGACGTAGTCATTTAGAGATTCACAGATGTATTACCACTTCGATAAGTTTTGATTGATTTTAACATAGAATTGTTGTATTTTGATATTACTCAAGACCTATTTTAGTAATAGTTAACTTAATAGGTAATCATTAAATATAACATGAAATATTTAGAGGTAATTAAATAATCAACATACAATATATCACCTTAAAATGATTAGTATTGATTGGTGAAATCTTTAAAAATAGTTTTCAAATATTATTAATAAAATCAATTACTAATTAAAGAACTAATATAATTAGACTCAAATAAATAGATATTAATTTATACTCTCTATTTAATTAGGACATTATATGATGAAACAATTAACCCTTAAAAGTTTTTCAGATTTTTATCTTTTATTTGAAATTAAAAAAATATTACTTTTAATGTTTGCTCATAAAAACATCATGCTTTCAGCTTTATTTGGAAACTCGATCAATTTTATATTATAGCTCAAGTATATTTGAGTTGATTTACAAATCACTTATTAAGAAAATTGTATTAGAATAATTAAATTTTAATTATTTTAACCCCTAAACTATACTTGTGTTCTCAAAACACGTGGAACGGCAAATAAATTCTATAAATTTCATGAATATACTTTCGTTCCATCAAGATCTTTCTAATTCTATATCGCATAACAAAGATTGCCTATTCACTGGATTTTACGTCAATGATGACCAATACTTTGACATTAGAAGAAACTGCTTTTAATTCAACAAGGGAATTGACAACCCATATGATAATTTAGAAATAAAATACCAGAGGGTATCGGTACTATGCACTAAATAATTGATTTTAGTATTGATTCTATTGCTTCAAAAAAAATTCGTAACATCAAATCTAAACCTCCCCGGATCTTATTGCAAATAACAATAACTCAAAGATTGTTGACCAATCTTACCAATTAGCAAATATTAAGGTATTATTCATTTCCAACTTACCGGAAAAAGACTAAAAAGATAGTATTCATTTCTCAACACCAGTTAACATGGCATAGGCACTCATTTTTCAACGTCAATTCCCATTACATTAGACTAGGAATACGGCAGACACTTAAAATCAGGTTCATATCCTACCCCTACCATTTATCAGTAGCAATAACGCGTTACCATAGGATCTTTGATTATCAAGTAACATGGAAACATGCAATGGCTATTATAATATCGATTCGATGAGAACCAACTTGATTGAAAAGAATGCTCTTCAACTAAAAACAAAGAACGATACTAGTGGTTCAGAAGAATTTAGAGGTAAGACCATTCGCAACACATGAAGTAAAAGGCCGATTTGTGCTCTGAGATTGTTGTGGAAAATTTAGTATTGCAACACTTTCAATATTTAGATTAGGGTACAAAAATTCTGAAACAATGAGACAGCCAAACAAATAAAACAGTTAAATGAACAGAACAGGAGTTTCAGTAACTCGAGTACATTAAACATGGGAGGTGGATGTGCTAATCTCAATCATCAGCCTACTGATAAGTTTCAATTAATTTCTTTTAGCAATTATGGCCACATTTCTAGGAGATAATGCAGGATTAAATACCGGTATCATGAATGCTTCATGCAAAATGCCTTGCTCCTGGATGAACAAAAGCCTATCAAGCAGAATAAGTGTCTCCAACAGGGGCCCTAAAGCAGCACGAAGAGACCAATAAGGCCCTACAAGCTCCTGTTGTGTACGTTGGTTAGAGATAAGTAATAAGCCAATGTAGAAGTTGAAACACAATCTTACCATCACAAAAGGCTCATTGCTTTGCAACCAAAAAAAGAAAAAAGAAAAATAAACTGTGAGAAGTGCAGAGAAACAACAAGAAATTAGAAACAAGCTCATCATCTCTAGAAAGTCCACATAATCTACTTCAGGAGTTTGTTAATAGATAAAAGGCAACCAAGTTCTTTTACCTGTCACTCGAGTGAGGGTCACCCAAGCGTAATTCTAGTCTCTTTCATAAACCCACTTTTTTGCATACATCTGAATTATTATCTACGAATATAAGGATAAAAATGGTGTCTACTGTTAAGTTCATCATGTAAGTTCTTGGTGTCTAGTTGTAATCACGACAGTTTGATCAACTTGCAGAAGATCTCCAACCTAGACAGTAAGATTCTAAACTATAATCTGAATTATAAAATTTCCATCACCAAATGGCTAAGAGTCCATTGTCATCGTCTTTTCCCTGTACTGAAAGAATGGAACTAATTAAAGTTTCCATCCATCCATCCCTGTTACTAACAATATATATATGCTATTCAATAGATGATCTACAAAGGCGGCATTTTATCTTCTAAGACACATCAACAAGAGATTGGAAGAGGTTTTTTGGATAAGATGGCTTGGAAAGTAAACTATTTAGACAAACATTTCCTGCGATCATCCTACATGGATCAGGTTATTAAGCATTTCTTGATGGCATACAATCATTCTTTATTCTATCTGTAAGTAGCAACCAAATTTCTGTACTAAACTAAATTTCTGTAATATGTTACCATCTTCAGGTTATCCAAGTATGCAACACAACTCCAACAACGAAGTACATGTAGCAATGTCAGAGTAAAGATGTCATTTCCCTTTTGCATTTGCTTTCTGCATCTATTTCTGTTGATTTTACTATGGTCAAGGTTGAGAAAATTCAGCAAGATTATACTTTACGGCTGTAGACTGTTTATTAAATACACTTTCATTGGTTGCATTGCAGATCAATAATAAATATTTTACACCAGGCTACTTTTTAACCAAGATATGTGTCCACTCGATATTAATGATAAGCTGAAGGCTAGCTTCATGCTGAAACTCAACTAGGTATTCATGATAAAAAGCAAAATATGGAGAAAACATCAATTATCCTCTCAAACAAGCTCCAGCTAAAAATTATGATAGACACATTTCTACTTTTCATCGTTATTCAACTTTCAGTTATCGTAAACCATGAACATTACTTCATTATTTTTCTTCAATTGCATGAAGAATCCAAAGAACAAAAAATGTGATTTGTTATTAAAAAGATTGCCATATTGGATTAAGCAAGGGGTGAATAGATGTCAGAGCAGGCAGTTCTTTCACAACTATTCATAAGCTAAGGAAAGATGAATATTTTAGGCAAATTAATGTCCCACAAGAGAGATAAGATTACACATACTGCAAAAGGCTCAGCTTCTCTCCAAATTTCTTGGACACTTGTCTCCTGCAATGGTTCAAGAGCAAGTCGAGATAATCCAGAATAGCAGAAGTTCTTGAATAGTAAACATTTGTCGGCAGAAGCAGTTCTTCCGCTTCTAGTACTCCCATTGCAAGGCATTTCATGCAGCAGAGTATCTTTGCTCAACAACAAATCAGAATCATAGCCTGGAAAACGAAAAGAAAAATCAATTACCAAGTGGCTCACACAAACCTGTCACCTCTTTCCTTGTCAAGCTCAATTTTAAGGGAAGTCATAGTTTAATCAACCACTATTGTTCTCAATTCTAAAAAAATATATTTAGTTCACACAGGCATTTGCTTGTGTCATCATTTTCACTCCTTTTCTCTACCGGAGGAATACATAATTAAGGACAACTTCAAGGCTATAAAGCATTCCAGAATAATATGATTCCATCTTTTGAGGCAAGAATGAGTATTTGAATTCTTCACCATGGAGAGAAGACTTCAAAATATTCCTTTGTTGTTGGCGACGTAAAGCCTTTCCTTGACGCCCAATTGATGGACTTGTGCTAATAAGCTCAGGATAATATTTTAGAAGAACCTTCGTAAAAAGGAAAAATTTACAAAAATTAAATTCCACAAAATACAAAAACAGGATTACTTTTCTATAAGAGAAAGGAAGAAAGGTTGTCTTTGGCAAAGAGTTCACACAACAAAAGCATAAATGTTCCTCATATCAATGTCTATACCAGGCAATCCAAAAGTTTCTTCAATCTGTACTGTTAAATTGAATGATTGTAAGAGTAATTATTTCTATAATCCAAAAATAATTGCTCAAATATCTCTTGAGAAGAAAAATAAAGGACAAATAACTCATGGCCTCCAATACTAAGGGTGTTACCCTTCTGTATATATTACACATTATAAAGGCTTTGGAAATTAAAGATATTGGAAATTGACTTCAAGAGATACATTTTAAAACAATATTTTAAACAAGCTAAGTTCAAATTTACCAACCAAAAAAGCTAATCAATACCTGAACTTTTTGATTAAGTACTAATTAGCACCAAAATAATGTTGCACCCTTTTTTTTTTTAACTTCAAACAATTTAGTTAACCCAACTTTCCTAGGAAATATAATTATTATCAAAATTCACTAGTGTTTCCTAACAAACATAGACAAATTTAAATTCACAGGAAATCAGTTTCAAATATCAGCAATTTTAATCATAGTTGCAAACTAAGTCATAAACAGATGAAAAGCAATTTATAATAATAGAAAACCATATTAAATCAATCAAATGCATTACAAAATTTGCAAAAGGATCATTATGGTGACAGAAACAATATGTATGTCCAGCTACGCATTAAGTACGAGATTGGGTTAACATGTTCCAAAAATATTTCTTGCAAAACTCACAAAACTAGCAAAGGTTTCAAAACTTAAAGATGATAAGCTATTCTATTGCAAATCACAATCATATACCATCTGAAAAGCAGCTCGGAAAGCATGCATCTCGAAATTATGAAGAGCAGCATCACTTTCAAGACAGCTCCATCTTTCCGCACTCTGAAACAATACCCATAGAAGAAGAAGTCAAAGAAAGTATTCTTTCACTGTAACAACTTCAGCAAAAAGTTAACAAAAATGAATTTCTCAACAGCATGGCACTTTCATGGTCTGAATCTTTATAGAAACAATACTGGTATATATTATCTTATCAGTACTAGAACTATTCAGACCAATGAAACAAATTTAACTTTTAACAAAAAGGTCAATTTTCATACAATTTGTTCAGAAAAAATTAGAACTATTGATTATAGCAGAGTGTATATTTATTTTATTACACCAGATTGCATAGGACCTTATCCCTTATCAGTTAGCTTCCTATTTTATAGGGGTCATTCGGTTTGTATTCTCCCTTAAATAGTGATGTAATTATTTTTTAGAATAGAAGAAAATATTATCAGAAAAACTTCAAGATCCCAATTGGCTCCCATACGTTGATTGTTGAGATACAAAATTCTATTACAAATGATACCTTTTATCAGCAATAGGTTTCCCACATCATTCATCTACCCTTGCACATTATGAAAGGAAAAGAGACCAAAAAATTTGCTAATTAAACAAAAAAGTTTCAATATATTCAATTATAAAGGTGCATTCGTTAAGAAAAAGGCATATTATATTGAGTCCCATCCTTTAATTACATTGAGCTAATTCCTTGCCTGTAATGTCTGAAAATAAATCTCGACTAATTATCACAAGAAAAAATAGTATATGTGCAATTACAAACCGAGATCATTAAGCACTACAAATGTGAACAATGGGTTATCTAGACTTGCAAATAAAAAGAGCAATAAACTTAAAACATATAATTCACTGAACAGCTAAAAGGATAATAATCAGTTTTTAAAAGGTACACAGGATAAAAAGTAATTTTCCTTCAAAGATAATGTTATTGGTAAAATGATTCCCAAGATAAAGAGAATTTGAAGTTATAAGTTCCTAAGAAATTTATATAACAGATTCATCTAGTACATAAGAAAAGGTGTTTCATAGTTCCAGATTGTTTCATATTGGACTTTGTAACTTATTATGTATGTTTGCATATTTTTTAGTCCAATACCATGAGAAATTTCTATTTTGCAAAGGAACCCTTACACCAACTTACAAAACTTTGGCATCTATATATTACAGTCCCTATCAATCAAACAACAAACACCCATTTCAACAATCATCAGACATAAATACAAAATAAGTAATCGAACAAAAGATCTATTTAGTTGCAGCAATTTGGCCGTGTGCTAATTGTCTTGGCCATTGAATGACCAAATGCACTAACCTTGTCACTTTATTTAATTAATATGCTGAAGAAATTTAGTAAGCAACCGCGTATAACTTCCATACAGATTGGATATTACCATGATACTGCTTCCATGAAACTTAAGCAATAAATGAGATTATGATATTCACACACCTGGCATGCAAGATCACGAGAATTTTTCCCAAGTGAAACTCCAACAGATTTAATACCATGACTCATTGGGAAGCCATAGCCAGACACACCGCTATGAGAACATTCTTCTGATAGCAAGTTGTAACAGCAGCCAATGCTAACAACTGCTTTAACTTCTTCGCACTCCATAAAGGTCCTATTCCCGTAAGCATATAAATTAGAAAAGAAAAGCAATAAAGAGTAGAAATTTGGAAGAAAAATAGGCAGGAGTAAATAAGGATAAAATGGAACAGAGAGAAAATTAGAACTGCAGAGATAAATGCATAAACATCATGGTGATCAGAAGAAGCTGTTAGGTAGGTAAACATGAGTGACTAGGATAGGAAGATGAGGTTATCATTGATTCCCTTCAAAGGATGTATCCTAGCTAACCTTTTGGTTAGATGAGAATGAGCTTCCTCCACATAAAAACAAGAGGAAATGCCTCATTCCACAATCTGATTTTTGAGTTAAGAGCATTGGGAGGTAAATGCTCCCCCTAAGAAGTTCAAGCAAGGTAACTTTCACACTCTTTATGGTTATGAGATGTCAAAAGAAATTTTATATGTAAGCAAATCGATTGCAACTGAATAAGCACGACTAGCTCAGCTTAAGAAAGCTTAGTATGCAAAGAGCAAGCCTCCACCATGGGTAAATATATGCAAAAATAAATTCTCTCGACTCACAAAAATAATATATTTAAATCTTATGAAAGAACTTACTTCAACATTGTTACTGAGAGATCACCACAAGCATGTAATCCAGTAAGTAAGAATGACATTTTATTTCCTTCAACTTGTCCAATCAGTTCTGGTCGATCTACATCATCTCCAGTTAGTGACATTTTAGTCAAATTTCTCAACATGTTAGTGGACATGACGCGGCATGTAATTGTCTTTGGCACATCAGGTATCCTCTTTCCTGAGCTAAGAAAAAAATTATAAAAGAAAAAATATTTCTTAACAAACAATCACATGGCAATGGCACCTCAACCCTTGAAGGGAAGCCTACAATGACAATTTGGTTGGTAGACAAGGACTAAGAAAGCATTTGGGTATACAAAATTCTAGCAAGGACACAGTCTAAGGACTCCATGAACAATCTAGGGAACAGATATCAATAGCAACCAACTAACCAGAAACATCTTCAAAATTCAACAATATTACATCCCCCAGTCAATGTTATCTCGTTCTAAAAGTTCAATACCATATCAATTGATTGCTATTCTCTTCAGGCATCCATCAAATGATGGATAAGTAAAGCCATGTTCAAACATATAGTCTTCATTTCCTAAAAACATAAACCAGTTCCACAGAGAAAAAAACAAATGTAGATAAACCACCAAGATGAAAAGAAACCATTTCATGCATTTCATACTCAAATTTATTCATCTGAGCAACATAATATCTCCTGATTCGTTCTGCACGTGCGTCAATAACCTTTCCATGATGAGAAGAAGCATCAATAGCAACTACTGAATGTCGATACTGGAAGGACAGAACTTGAGCAAGATATCCCTAATTAACAACTAAAATCAGAGATGAGAAAAGAAAACTTTTTAAGAAGCAAAGAATACATGCATACACTGATTATTACATTGAAAGCAAAGATATCTACTCTCAAAATCAAAATTTAACAACTGCAGCGCTTATGCTTGTATTCACTGCTGTTGTAGCCTATGATTCAAATACAACCAATATTCATGTACAATGATAGCATGGAAAAGAATAAAGGTAAAGCAACAACAATTGTGCGCACATAGCGCCTTTTAAGAAATTCGAAGGAAATAAACTATTACAGATGCTAGGCTCTTTTATAACTCATCAGTTCACTTTTTTTGTGCCTGTTTTCAAATATATGTAGAACAATATGAATACTTTTATCATATTGCACCTATCAATATCATAACTGAAGAAAGAAGTTATTTTGCACAACAAGTGCCTTTGAATATATACACAAGTTCTATCTTAATTTAGGTCACTAAAATATTTCCTATTTACAGCAATTTCTTAAAGTAAATATCCATGATAACCTCTTATTTCCTATGTTATGATTAGAAAATAATTTCTCCTAAATCAATGTTCTGATTTTCATCACTCTCCCTGAAGCTGGTAGGTGCATAGATGTCTTGCATTCGCAACCTACTTATAACATCTTGAAATGTGCATTTGCCAACCCCTTAGTCAATACATCTGCCATCTGTTTGGCAATGGGAACATATGGGGTGCAAATAAGCCCACTTTCCAATTTTTCTTTAATGAAGTGCCTATCAATCTCAATGTGTTTAGTCTTGTCATGCTGTACCGAGTTGTGAGCAATACTAATAGCCAACTTATTATCACAGCAGAGCTTCATAGGTCCTTGCCACCTAACTTTCAAATCATTCAGGATGATACGAATACACAAGAGCTCACATATACAGTGAGCCATAGCTCTAAACTCTGCCTCAGCGCTTGATCTAGCCGCAAGTGATTGCTTCTTACTTCTCCAAGTGATAAGATTGCCCAAAAACATAGTGCAGTACCCAGTGGTTGACCTTCTATCAATGCTTGAACCTGCCCGATCTGCATCCGTATAAGCTTCAACTGTTTAATTGTCATTTTTTTTAAACATAATCCCTCTGCCAAGAGTAGTTTTAAGGTACCTCAATACCCTATATACTGCTTGAAGATGGACATTTTTAGGGTCATACATGAACTGACCCTAAAAATGTCCCCAGACCCCGCTTCATTGCGGGATTTCGGACTGGGCGATGATGATGATGATGATACATGAACTGACTAATTACACTTACTGCATATGCTATGTCAGGCCTAGTATATGACAAATAAATTAGTCTTCCTACTAGTCTTTGATACTTCCCCCTGTCAACAAGTTCATAATCTTTGGCCTCACTTAGTCTATGATTCTGTTCTATAGGTGTATCAATCGGTTTGCATCCCATAATTCCAGTTTCTTTTAGAAGATCAAGAATTTACTTGCGTTGGATGGAAAAATTCCCTCTTTCGAACAAGCTACTTCTATACCCAAAAACTATTTCAACTTCCCCAAATCTTTGATTTCAAACTCTTGGGCAAGTTTAAGTTTGAGGTGTTTCATCTCTTCAAGATCATTACCTGTGACTATAATGTCACCCACATAAACAATGAGGGTTGTCATTTTGTTTTCTGCAGCAAATTTAATAAATAGAGTGTGATCACCTTGACTTTGCTTGTACTTCATTTCCAACATAGCCTTTGTGAATCTCCCAAACTATGCCCGAGGAGATTGTTTAAGGCCACACAAGGCTTTCTTTAATTTGCATACTCTATTCCCAAACTTATCTTCAAATCCAGGAGGGGTTGTCATGTACACTTCTTCATTTACATTACCATGTAAAAAGGCATTCTTTACATCAAATTGCTGCACAGGCCAATCAAAATTAGCTGCCAAGGATACAGTATAACTATAGTGTTCATTTTTGCTACTGGGGCAAAAGTTTCAAGATAATCAACCCCACAAGTCTGAGTATACCCCTTAGTTACTAGCCTTGCTTTATATCTTTCCAATGAACCATCTGCTTTATATTTAATTATAAATACCCATTTACATCCAATGAACCATCTGCTTTATATTTCCCATGTTTGATTCTTAATTAATGCATTCATCTCATCATCCATGGCATTTTTCCAATTCCTATCCTTAAGTGCCTCATCAAGTGTTTGTGGTGTGGAACTTGAATTTATTTTTGTAAGTAAACATTTATGGCTTGGAGAACATTTGTCAAGTGTAGTGTAGTGTAGTGTGAAATTGGATATTTAGTGCATGTTTGTGTGCTGTTCCTAAGAGCTATAGGGACATACAAATCATCAAGTTCAGGGTTTTGTATTTCAGTACTTGATTTCGGGTTAGATCCTTGAGCCTGCTCTGGTAAGGTTTGGACAGTATCCCTTCGTGAGTAGACTAAGAAAGGCTTGGTAGGGATAGGTGTAGTATTTTTTGAGGTATCTGGCTGGGCACTTTCTACCTTATTTTGGTCATATTGGTTAGGTGGTGTAGAGACAATAGTGGCTGACTCAATTTGTGTATTTGGAAAAGATAAATCAAGTAAGAAGTTGGTCTACCTATACTTATCTTCCGTAGAATTCCCCATCTCCCCCTGAAGATAAGTATTAGGGAAGAAAGATTGACTTTCAACAAATGACACGCCCTTGGAAATGAAGAATTTATGTGAGGGAGGCTGAAAACATTTATACCCTTTTTGTGTAGGAGAGTAGCCAACAAAGATGCACTTTAGGGCTCGTGGGTCAAGTTTTCC
>JANQAP020000103.1:801369-823432 GCA_026874005.2 Erythroxylum coriaceum
TGAAAACCTACTAAGGAATAGCTACACTTTTGTTTTGACTGAATGATTATCAATGTGTGTGTGCAAGTGATAGGGGTCAATAGACTCAACATTAAAATTTTGATTAGTTTATATATTTAGTCCAAGGTGCTTAGACGTGGATTTTGCTTATTAATAAGTTAAAACAACTTGAATGATTGTGTTTAGAGTTAAATTTATTTCATGAAGTTGAAGCTATTGCCTCATTATTGCATTGTGTGCTTTGTGTTTTTGTGTTGTTTGTTGTTTTGTTTGCTTAAGGACAAGCAAACGTTTAAGTGTAGGGATGTTGATAAGTGTAAATTGCATCGTGTTTTAGGACATAGTTTAATATGTGTTTAGCTGCAAATTCAATCATTTAGTATGTGTTTAGGTTAGAATTGTGTTAGTTTGTTAACTATTTATGTTTTAAGTGTTTTTAGAATTGTGTTAGTTTGTTAATTATTTATATTTTAAGTGTTTTATGGGTTAGTACAAGTCTTTGAGCTTAAAATATTATATTTTTAAAGGTACCTTGATGTGTTTGTTAGTGTTTTTGGGTCAACATCGAAGAACGGAGAAGTTTCGGAGACATTTGGGCCTAAACAATAGCCCACGTTCATGGCATGTCAGGCCATGATCATGATAGAAGCATCAGAATTAACCCACAATCATGGCTTGCATGTCACGATTGTAACAAAAGCTTAAGAAATGGCCCACGATCGTGACCTACATCGGGCAGACATGCAAACACTCAAGAACGTCAAGTTTTGAGAGATTTTGTGGACCTTTCAGACCCCAAAAAACCCCTAAGGTTGCTCAAAACACAAGAGGATATTTAAAGAACAATAAGAGAGGCAGAAAAGAAGCTTTTGCATTAGCCACCTTGAGAACCCTAGGGAGAAATCATCAAGAGATAGAGGAAGAGAAGAAGGAAGAGAGAAGAGAAGAATAAGTTGACTTGAAGTACTTCCCAGATCAGGAGTTTCCCGACGTTGCTGCCTCCTATCATCCATTTACATTGTATTTCCTATTTAATTTAAGTTTTATTATTGTATAGAATTGGATTGAATAGTTGATGATATGATCTAGAATGTTGAAGATGTTCTAAACTCACCTTCGAAATTTTATTCTTGAATTAAAGAAAATTTGAATGTTTATTTGTTTATTGGATTTGTAGTGGTTTGATTTTGTGATTGCATAATTTGGTAATAAATTGAGAGGGTGAATCAAATAAAAAAAGATTAAATTGGACTAGAGTTAGGTGATTTAATAGAACAAGAATTGAATTAGTTCCAGAAATTGTGCAAAGAGAGATCTTGCATAGGTTTCGGATAGTTTATTAGAGAACTTAAGAACTAATTAGGGTTTTGGATAAGTTATGAATTAAGAGAATGCAACCTTGATAGTCTGATTACAGTTTATGATTTAAGGTTAATGGTTATAACTTGAGAGAGAGTAATCAACCATAGGATAGTTTAGAATTAACAATTCGATAATTCATAATCAGTTATGTTACCATTAAGGATAGGTAAAATTCCCTTTCTCTAAATTGATAATTTCTTTCGATTGATTATTGGGTATGTTGCAATTGCTTAGTAATTAGTATTTTGTATTTCTTAATTTGATTGATTGAATTAAATTCTCATTTTGGTTTCGTTGCATTTTGAATTTTTGTGATTTGTTTTTGGCCTTAGATTTTAGGATTAGATTAACTACCTCTTAGTAGGATCGACACCTTTGGTACTACACTAACGAACTGTGCGCTTGCGTATTATCGAGGGTTAAGAATTAAAACTTACACATAACCAAACCACCCAATCATTTGGATATGGAGGATGATATAGAAGTGCCCTTGATCTTAGCATGACCTTTCCTCTAAGGCTTTGATAGATGTATATGATGGAAAATTGATCCTAAAGGTAGGGGTTGAAGTAGTATTTAAAAGACCTGAAACCACAAAACCTACTATTTATAATTATGATACTTGTCTCTAATTTGATGTGATTAACATTAAAGTATTCCATATTATATAGGAAATAATAATACAAAACCTTATAAAGAAGTGTGTTATGTTAAGAAATATAAAGGAGATGAAAAATGATATGAAATTGTAGAATATAAAAAAGATCGTACCCAAGACTTTTCTTGATTTACCACTTGATCTTCAACCAAGAAGAAGATTTGAATATGAAGAGAAGAATAAAGTTTGTTTCAAGAGATTTGTAACCTAACCCCCAAGAATATGTATAACCCAATTCAAGCAAATTATGAATTGAACGACACAAGATTGAAAGAAGAACAACAAATAAAGACATCACTAATTGATGAAACAAAATCAATTAGATAAGTAGCATACAAAGCATGAAAATCGTGTAATGCATTCTAATTAGTCAACAAGAGTACTAATATGAATAAACCTCATAAAATAATGTCATCAAATTATGTCCCTTAGTGATAGCTATCCTCCCTATATGTAGTAGAGGGATTGATCGAAAATTAAGGAAAAGGTTTTACCTTAGACCTATAATTACTTAACTTACTAGGAAACTAAATTTAAGGAAACAAGATCTACTAGGAAACTAACTTTTAGGAAACAAGAGACCTTATAGGATTTGGTTAATTATCCCTTACAAAGAAGGAAAACTACTAATAGTAAATTCAACTATGGGCCTTATTTTTTAAGTTTGGTTGGCCCAACTTCTTCAAGACTTATTAAGTGGACTTGCTTAGACTCTTTCATTGAAACAACTTGGACTAGGGCTTAAAAATGGGCTTCTTTAATTAAATTATTCAAAGCCCCTTGCATCCTTTTAGTCCTAGCCCTCGTTATAGGCCCAACAATATCCATAAGTGGATCTTTTTTGAAAGTTGATGGTGGAATTTGAGTTAAAGACCTCAAAATCTTATCTTGAGCACTCAAACCATCGTCCCTAACTTGAGATGCCACGTCACTAGCCCCTTGATCCATATTATTCCCCCTTCCTAAGAAGGATTTGTCCTTGAATCCAATAGATCGGTGCAGTTATCAATCCTTTTTCAAGGACTCGAATGCAAGTTGTTGTGTTTCTCCCCATTCGAACTTCATGTTCTTCTTTACTAACACATTTAGTGGGGCTACCTTAGTTGAGAAATCCTTCACAAACTTGCGATAAAAACTAGCCAAACCGTGAAAAGATCTCACTTCAATAACAAACTTAGGTATAGGCCATTTGACAATGGCTTTAACCTTAGCCTCATCAACTTTGATGCCATCTTTACTCACAACAAACCTAAGAAATATAACTTTAAGAACATAGAAAGTAAATTTCTTTAATTTGACATAAAGTTTGTATACATGTAGAGTGGAAAGTACATGATCAAGATGTGTAGCATGCGAACCTACATCTACTATAGACTAAAATATCATCAAAATAAGCCACTATAAATTTATGTATAAAAGGCCTAAGCACATGGTTCATTAATCTTATGAAATTTGAAGGAGCATTAGTCAAATCAAAAGGCATAACCATCCATTCATAAAGTCCAAATTTGGTTTTAAATGTTGTTTTCACTCATCACCATATTTGATGCGAATTTTATGATAACCACTTGTTAAGTCAATTTTTAAAAATATGCATGCTCCGTACAAGTCGTCTAACATATCATCAAGCCTAGGAATGAGCTGTCAATATTTATTAGTTAATTTGTTAACAACACAACAATCAACACACATTTGCCAAGTTCCATCTTTCTTAGGTTCAAGTATGACAGGCACAACATATGGACTTAATAACTCTTTAACCAAACCTTTGTTAAGGAGTTCATCAACTTGATGTTGTAGCTATTTTTTCTCCTCAGAGTTGGCTCGATACGCTGGTTAGATGGGAATGCTTGAACCAGGAATTTGATGCTTGATTCCTCGAAAGTGTGGAAGCTCTTTTGGTATCTCCTCTAGGAAGAGGTCCTTATAATCCTGCAAAATATTTTTAACCTCAGTGGGTAAATCACTGGGTAGTTCGTTAGTAACAAAGTACTTTTCTTTATAAATCATAAGGACAAAAGGTGTATAAGCAGAAATAGCCCTATCTGCATCTCTCACACTCGTATAAAGGTTACCCTTTTTTTTACTAGCTTTTTACTTTTAGCTTTTCACTCTTTCGCTTAACAAGCGCTTCTTTTTCTTCTCTTCCCTTACTTGACTTTTGCGGCTCATCTTCTCTTTTCTCTCTCTCTTCTCTCAATTTGATTTTTGTACCTAAAACCTCTTTAAGGGAAAGAGGTTTCAAAGTACATGTCCTACCATCTATTAAAAAAGAGTACTTGATAGTATATCCATCTTTATTTGTGCACCTATTAGTCTTCCATAGATGCCCTAACAATATGTGACATGGACTCATAGGTATAACATCACAAAGCCCCTTATCTTGATTCTTCCTAATAGACAAATGAATAAGTGTTTAACATTTTAACTTTACCTCACCTATATCATCTAATCATTACAACTCGTATGGATGAGAGTAGGTAAGGATAACCTAGTAATAAGATGCTCACTAACATAATTAGTACAACTACCTTAATCACTAATCACAAGGCATATCTTATTCTTAACTAAACATCTTGTATGGAAGATTTTAGTACGTTGCTCATCACTTAGCTCAGTTGAGATTTGCGTATTCTAGACTTAGACTACCACCAATGCTTCATTAGACCTTTTAGTCTCGAATTCATCAGCAAAGTCATCCCCCTTAATACCTACTTCCTCGTCACTTTTAGTCAATTTAGGCGTATCGTCACACTCATGATTACTAATGTAAGTCCCATCCTCCTACAACATATATACCTGTTGGTTAGTACATTGTGATGCTATATGACCTTTACCTAGATGTTTAAAGTATATGACAGGTTTCGACTGGTTTTGGTTTTGACTTAAGTTTGAAGAACTAGCCTTAGACTCAGCTAGTTTAAAAGACATTTTATTGGTACTGGGGTTGGGTGGGTTTCTCTTAACCCCATTGTTTCCTTATTTATTTTGCTGCCAATGTACATTGTTAGGTTGAGCCTTTACATTAAAAGAAGAAGTAGAAGCATTTTCCTTCATATGTCTCTCAGCAGTCATGGCTTTCTCTAACAAATCATCCATATTAATGTACCCTTGCATCTCAACTCTTTGTGAATTGGTAGATTTAACCTTCAAAGAAAATGGGCTAAAATAATTGATTCTTCACCTTTAGTGCCAACTTTAATTTTCAATGCTTCTAACTCTTGAAAGTATTCAGCTACAGTTCAGCTGTCTTGCTTTAGTTCCTGTACCCTATTATACAATTCATGAGAATATGCATTTGGAACATACTTCTTCCTCAATATGCTAGTTAGTTCAAGTCAAGACAAAATAGAGGGTTCCTCATTCCTTCTATGTTCACGCACAAGGTTACTCCACCAAATAGTGACATAATTTTGGAATTCAAAAACAACTAGCTTAACTTTATTTTCTGCAATAAACTTATGGACGTTAAAAATCCTTTCTACTTTCAATTCCCAATTTAAGTAAGTTTCAAGATCAAATTTGCCATGAAATTAAGGAATTTTCAACTTAATAGATCCTAAATTACCATCAACCTTTTTAACTAGTCCATGAGTGTGGATGGAAGTTTCAATATCTTCCTCAGTTTCTTCTTGATATTGATTGTTCATAGAAGCTTTGGTTGCACTCATGTTGTTCATAGACCCCTTAATGTTTTTAATCTCAGCTCTTAACTCCATAATTTGTTTTACCAACACCATCAACAAGTCATCGTTGTTGGGCTCTATGGCATCCCTTTTGACATGGGCTAAGTTAACCTCAAGTTCTGAGAAATTTTAGTTCAAGTTTAATACCATCTCTGGTCTATCTGTGATCTCTATTATAACCTTAATAATATATTTAAATGCTTAAAATAATCTAGTATACCATAAATAGACCATACTCTATAAAATGCATTTTTAAATAGAGCATACTCTATAAAATGCATGTATAACACATTACACAGTACAATAATCTAACTAGGAGATTACAAATTCTCCCCTCTTTATAGAAATTTTGTCCTCGAAATTTTAAACAAACTTAATCTCATAAATGTAGATATTGACTTCACATCCATTCTTCATGCTTCCACTCTATCAATCACTTCATAAGGACTAAAATATGGTGGGTTTAACTTATCACATTGTCTAAAACAAACTATTCCTTTCCATAATGCTATTCACAAAAATTCCTTAATTTTTCAACTTTAAACTCCAAATACTTCCTCCATTTCCATACATAGCTTTGTTGTCGATTTTAGGTACTATCAGTTTAACCCCATACTTTTGATCTTATTTGCAGTTATTTGAGCTGGTTCAGCCCAATTAATTTTCTTTTATTTATCTCATCCTCATATACTAGCACTCTACATAACTATATACTTCTAATCACTTACAGCTTAATTAATCTATCAAGAGAATATCATCTTTGGATGGTTAGGAAATGGGCATATTTTGTAATTTAATCCTTTATCTCCCATATACTATCATATCTGCTTAGATTTCGCAAAATTTCTACCATAAAATCCTTCATAATATGCTTTCATTTCCATTCCCAGATAGGAAGTGGCTGAGTAATTTTTTTATTATTTTTCTAGCTCTCAGTCTTGACTTGGTGGTTTGACAAGCATTCAAACATATACTTTGCTATCATCCTTTTCATACCTTTTCGATCACAATCACTTTAATGTGTGATACCTCTATATGTTCCTCAGATGCATAACACACTAATGAGTGGCTTAATCTAGAATTTTTGTTTTAAGTTCAGCATGACTAGTGCGTACAATTCCTGACATAACATCAATGTAATGTTGCCTCTCAATAAAATGCCCTCAAAATTTTCAACTTATCTCTATAGGAAATTCCTTTTTCTAAATTGTTACTTTCATTTTCAAACTAATAATCAGTTTATTCATAACTTTGCTAACTTAACCATACATCAAACCATCCATTTAACATTATCAAGATTCACATCTACGTTGATTACTAAGAATGAAACCTTTAATTGGAGTTCTGCACAAATCAATTATTCTTGTATACTTTTGGATAATAAACATTTCTATTCTCATTCTCTCTAATTATAATCAAAATTTAATAATATTTTTCTTGTACTTCTTATGCCTCACATGGACTCTTTAGTTTTCGAATCTTAAATCCATAATCACTAGTGAACTATTTATTTTACCTTTATCATTTCTCATCATACTCTTTGGAAGTAAATCAATTATTTAAGATCATGTCGTAAGACACTAACATAATATCCTATTCACTTACAAACAATTCAGTTACCTTAGAGTTCAAATTTTAGTATCTTATAATGCAATTTCGAGCTTATCAAACCTCAATCTCTTCAATCAAGGAGTATACCTCATACTTCAACTGTGCAACTTTGATGTTTAATAAAAATACCTTTACTTGTCCATTTATAATACTACAAAACACTTATGTGATTTCAGGAACTCAAAACTCAATCTGAGACTTTATTAGTTACTAAAAATTTTTAATCATCTAAAATCTCCATGTCATACTTATTCAAAGGTCTCATACATAATTTTTTTCCATTCTCCCAATCTTCTATTATACTTATCTATAAGATAATAGCTTTAAATTCTAATGAGATAATTCTCCATTATGGATCAAAACTTATCATTAAAATTTCCTTGAAAATTTTACCACCATTTCACTCATTTGATTTTCCAGACATTAAACGATTGAATTACAATAAAAGAAACTTAAAATAATGATTGTTCAATACTTAGAATCAATATACTAATATACACAAAATTGAAAGTTTACATCAAACTGATCATTGCTACCAAACATATTGTTCAATCATTAATCTTGATTAAAGATTTCATCAAAATGTCATCCATGACGTTACTTTGTACGAATCCACAAATCACCTTACAATAAAAAATCGACATAACCTTAAACAAAAAAATTTATGCTAAAGTTGATATTTATTAGTCTAATCGATTACTCCATAAGGTCATAACATTTAACCATATCAAAAATTAGTCACCAATTACTAGTATCAATAATTAATCCTTAACGAATTCAATCTTAATAAGCAATTTCATCCTCTAAATATATTTGCAAATTACTTTTCCAGTATTAAAATGCTAAATAATTATTGAGTCGTAGAAACTATATAACTTGTATACTAAATTCTTAGTACTTTTCTGACTATCATGGTTAATATGCTACATCCAACATTTCCTAAGAAATACTATATCTAACTGATTGACCTAGAGCATGATAGTCAATTTGTAATAAACCGCAAGTGCATGACATAACTGTAGCTAGTACCGATAAGTATGGGTCGGTCCCACGAAAGGCTATGAATACTAGTAATTACCCTTCCCCTATTATCTAGCCTAAGGATTGATTTTAGGTTTTTAATTAAATAAAAATAAACGATTAAAGAAATAGGAAATAATATTGAAAACAATGATAGTGGAATTAACATAGAAAACTATTATTATCAAAAAGTAGTATCTAGGTTCGAATCCCTTTAAACCTTAACAAATTGATATTTTATCATGTAATTGTTTTGATGATTTATTGGACCGTGGAGACTCTTATGGTATGCTAGTAGTTGACCTTGAGACTACTAACTACTAACAACTAATCCTAAGGTCTCTAACTAAATTACTCAGGTTAAATCTTATAGGATTACGTTACCATTTTATGAATCCCTTTATTAGGTTTGAACCTAATCTTGAAGATTTGTGTCATCCTATCTCTAGGGTTGCCATTAACTCCTTCTAATTACAATAGATCTATTCACAATAGGATTTCTCAATCTTTACGTATGAAATTAGATTATGATCTTATATCTCTAGTTATTAGAACATAAATAAAATGTGTAATCAGATCACAATATATTAAACAACTAATCATATTAATAAAAGAATCAAATCATGTCAAAGTATTGACATAAGGTTCATCTAACCTAAATAATAATTGGACATTTAGTTACACATAATTGAACACGAAATCAAAGAAATATTGAAAGAAAAACACATTGAAAACAATAGAGTCATAATTCTAAATCTCGATGATTGTCTTCTATAGAATGTTCTTATGATGTAGAGGCTTGATCTTGTATTCTGATGGATCTTTCGATGAAATCTTCATGTTTCCCACTTCTTTATACCAAAATTGTCCCTTTTGGATGTTCTCCAAGTTTGGAAATCTCGTCCCCAAATCTCCTCCATTGATTTGCCTCTGAAAAGTCACTTTTATATAAAAATCTAGGTTTTTAGGTTATGCACGATCATGTGCACGGCTGTGCACAGGAACGTGTATAATTAGAAATCACTAGATATCGCAAAAGTGCACGGTCGTGCACTCCTTCCAAATTGTTGATTTTCTATTTTGTGTTGTGTTTTCGTGCGAATTCCTCTCCTTCAAGTCCATGAAGGCAATTATTACCTATAAACACACTTAGAGAAAATTAAGTACCATATATACGATAAAAGTATAAAATATCCAGCAAAATACGTCAAATATGGGTGGTAAAACATAGCAAAATATCCATCTATCAAACATTCTCACATTTAAGCTTTTGTTTATCCTCAATCAAACCATAATCAAAATTATAAAATTTACAACATCAATCCGTCATTAATCTCAATCTGTCCATTTATACTCTACATCATCATATCCTATTGAGTTAAATTAACATACAATTAGAATCAAGTTGTCCTAAAATTAGTTTCCTAGGTAATATTAATAATAATCACATTAACAATTGCATTGAAATAAAAAACATATCTCTTTACACCCTTACTAAGATTTCAATCAATGCGCTCAAGTTTTTAGGGTTAAAAACATCAAAGCTCTCAATCAATGCATAGTAGAATCCTTACCATAGGCTTGCAATAAAATCACATCTCCACCACTTATGTATCAATTAGAAACAAAAATCAAAAGGTCTTTATAGGGTTGTAATAGGGCTTAGGTATAGTATAGTTGGGATAATAAAATGGTTGAATTGAAGGAAATTTACTACATAATATATTTCAAGACTTGTTTACAAGTATATATAGGTCCTTTCAATGCTGCTTTATTGGTACCATAAATTTATTCCTCTTTTTTTTATGCTTTTCATTTTTTCTTTTTTTCCACACTATTCAATCAGTACCACAATTCAAGAAATATTGTACCTTTATAAATTTCAAGTCTCAAATAAGTAAGTAATGTAAATAAACTTCATGGTTCAATAAAATAAAAAGGTCTTCAAAGAAAAATAAGATAAAGGTATATAATTTGGGTGAAATCAGTGAAGAAGGCTAAGGCTCAACTTGGTTATTCCTAAAGGTCAATTTAAGGGTATGGCAAATTTTAAAAAAGTGCTAAGCAAGTTGGTAAATCTAGTTGCCTTCATCATATGAATGCTTCTAATTTAACAAATATGGTCTCGATATGCATTGTAAAAGCAAGTTCTAGAATCATTATACTATACACAATAACACATATAGAAAGAATAACAAGATCTTAAAAATTTTTGAAAATATGCTCTTTAGGCTAAAAAACTCACGAAAAAGATTGGGTATGTATGTGTGTAAATAATATGTAATTTCATTCAACTTGAAAATTTCAATGATTACTAAAAATATGACTTAGCAAACTAATTTCATTCTAAACATCATCTTTTTGTACACCATTTCAAATCAATATTCAAGAAGGATATATAGTATTCATAGACAGATCTTAATTAATTCATGGTATCAGTTAATAAAATTTATAATCGAGATTATAATACACTTGAAGAAATTAGTTAAATGTATCCCCACACTTAAAGTTGTACACTATCCCCAATGTACACAATATAAGCATAACTAGGTATTTTACTGATTATGACGATTTTTGGATTTGGATCCATCTAATATGAGACTAACATCCTTGCAAAATATGAAAGAAAGGGATAAAAAGAAACAAAAGAACTAAAATAACAGAAAATAAAATTCTATACTACTATGAAAGCAAAAACAAAATAATATATGAATGGAAATAAAATTAAAACTAACTTATAGGCTGCCTCCCATGCAACGCTTCTTTAACGTCGGTAGCTCAATGTATCCTGTATTTTGACGTCATTATGAATTAATAATCAGTGGCTTGCTTCCACCTTTTTCTCCACAAATTAGTTTCATATCCTCTAAATAAGCCAAATGTTTTAGGATGATCAAAAAGACATAATTTATCAAATTAATAAATCCAATTTCAAGCAAAAATGTCATTTTTAATGATGAACTATTAATAAAAAAGGAAATAACAAAACTCCCTAAATCGTCGATGGGCTCAATCAGCTTGTCTTGGAAGAAATGGGAACCTTTTGTACTTAAGATCACTTCCAACTTCTCGTCTGTAGTTTCCTTACTTGGTTCCTTCACCAATTCTTCCTCAACCACCTCTATTCAATCTTCTTCTTCTTCCTAAATAGAGGTTTTTGGTTCATCTTCTTCAACTAGCTTCTGCCGTTCCTTTACTTTCTCTTCTTGGATGGAGGTTTCTTCGTCTTCTTCTTTAGGAAGCTCTTTTTCACTACTAAGGGTGATTGCCTCTCGGTCAATAGTATCAATTTCAATAGAACTGGGCATACTCCTTTGTATCTCATCAGATAATATATCCACCAGTTGATCTATTTGATTCACCATATTTTGTATACTAGCCTGGATTTCATGACGCCTTATGATTGAATCTTGAATATACTCAATCATCATATCTCTCAAAGCAACAATTACCTCCTCGGCTTCTTGAAATGTATCTTCATTCATGAAATCAAATGTTATCTCTCCTTCACTATAAGGTGATTGGAGGCTCAAATTATACTCATGATATGTAGGTGAAGAAAATCTTTAATCAAATTCATGTTGACTAGGAACTCTCTCGGAAAGGCACCCAATTAGTTTATCTGCAATGCATTCTTTTTCTTCTTAAAGCTCTTTTTGAATTGTCCCTCCATTAGTGAAGCTAACTGTTATCTTTTCTTCACTCTCAAATTTGTGTCGGTCAACTTTCATCTCAATAAGGATCTCCATTAATTTATCTTCCAAAGTTGGCTCGTTAACTGGAGGTACTTGGTGCTCTAAGTATTCTACTAGAGCGTAAATATTCCATCTATAGGCATAAGAGTTACTCCACTATGAATTTTAACTATTCTCATACATTGCACCATGAGGTTGATGATACATGTTCAGTATCCCAAATAGTGATTTCATAGTTTAAGAAGATATATTCTGGCTCCCATAAAAATAATATCCACTCGATCCTTCCGTTGTGAGCTATAGATATGGCATTGAATCGTAATTCCTACAATAAACCACAAACTTAAGATTAAGTAGAAAAATTCAAAAGATAATTAAATTAATAAGCCAAAAATATAATAAGATAAAATAATAAAAGAAAATAAATATAAAAGTAAAATTAAAATAAAACAAAATAAAAATGACTAAAGTAATAACATTTAGCCTTTCCTAATATCAAAGTCCCTGGCAATGACACCAAAAACTTGATTGGACTATTTCGTGATAGTAAATATTGTAATAAACCGTAAGTGCATCGCGTAGCTATAGCTAGTAGCGACAAATATGAGTCAATCCCACAAAGATAATGAATACTAGTACTTACTCTTCCCCTATTATCTAGCCTAAGAATTGATTTGATATTTTTAATAAAAAGAAAATAAAAATACAATTAAAGAAATAGGAAATGATAATGAATGTAAAGATAATGGAATTCACTTTGAAAACTATCATTATCAGAAATTACTATCTAGGTTTGAATCCCTTTAAAGCCTTAACAGATGATCTTTTATCATGTTATTGTTTTATTGATGTATTGGACCGTTAAGTCTCCTATGGTATGCTAATAGTTGACCTTGGGTCTACTAATAACTAATCCTAAAGTCTCTAACCGAATTACTCAGGTTAAATCTTATAGGATTATGTTACTGATTTATGAGTCCCTCTATTAGGTTTGAACCTAATTTGGAAGATTTATGTCATCCTATCTTTAGGGTTGCAATCAACTCCTTCTAATTACGGTGGATCTATTCATACTAGGATTTTTCAATCTCTATGTATGAAATCAGATTATAATCTAATATCTTAAGTTATTAGAACATAAATAAAATGTGTAGTTAGATTGATTTGTGCTTAATTGATTGTTTAATTATTTCATAACACCTAGCGATTAAGGGCATGAAATTGCTTAAGATACTCACTTTGACTCATATATGATTTTAGGCACAATTCAGAAGCAAATAAGTTAAAGTGAGTCAAAAGCACGATATTTGGTCCATTTTTCAAAGATTAATAGTCAATTGTCCACATGGAGCAAGAAGAAGAAAATTAGAAGACAAGAGGAAGACAAGAAAAATGGAACAAAAAGAAGAAGAATCATAGAAAGCATGCAGCATGTGCATGTTTTTGCTGTACAAAAACATCAATTTAATGGAGCAGTAAAATGGTAGCAGTCCATGAAGAAAATACCAGCATTTGGATAAGCAAGGAAAATGATGTGTAGCACAGAAGCTAAACAAGAGCAGAAAATGACGACGTAACGTCCAAGGCAGAGAGCACCAAAATGACAGCGCAAAAAGACAACAGAGGAATGAAACACAAACATTTGTGTTTCACACAGATCTTTTGTGTTTAGCACAGACGTTGTGTTCATGCATGATGTTTTTTTAACAAAAACGAATAGTATGAGGGGGACGTAAAAACACTGTAGATGGACCAACAAATAAATCATAAAATGAGATAGAACAGTAGCAGTAGGTTACTCAGTAAGGAGTAGAATAGAACAGTAGCGACAGAAGAGAGCTAAAGGTGGTCTTCGGTTGGGACAATTTTTATGGGGGCTGAAGCATTATCTTAAGATACCCATAGAGGGCTAAACATCCCGATGCCAGTTCAGAGGTGACATCGTTGCCGATGACCCGGGTTAAGTATTCCTTTCATATTTTTGTTGTTTCTTTCTCTCTTATTGAATTAATTGTGTTATAGTGTATGAATGATCGTATTATCATTATTATTTGGTTATTTATGTATGAATCCATTAGGAATTGTGAAAAGACGATTTTAATGTGTTCATTAAATCGTTTATTTGTAAACCCAATTTTAGAATTTCAATATAATATGTAATTGTTATGTTGAAATTCTTGTGTAGCGATTAATGATTCGTAATCATTAAGGATAACGTAACCTTTGTTAAATGACGTGGCGTATGTGGTTGTTGCCTTGATTAATTGATTTTCCTAATTCATAATGCTACTACCTAATTAAATCTAGAGATCATATCTTAGGTTATTTGGTGGTTAGGTTTAATTAATGATCGTATCTTGATTAAATACTACTTAAGGAAAACTTAGGTTAATTATAAACCCACGATTAATAGTTGCTAGGAGAGGTTAGAGAACAAAAATTAATGAAATATGTTTAATTAGAGTGTAAGCTAAGGTTGAATTAAAGAACCGGGTCCTTACTAAATTCCCCACTTTTATCATTTTTTGTATGTTTTCTTTAATTTGTTTTTATTATTCTAGTTTCATTTTATTTTCTTCTTTCCAAAATCCAAAACCCCCTTAACCTAAACACCGATTAATTTCATTTCAGCAACTTTACACACTCTCTTTGTGGAATCGACCTAGACTTACCACTACTACAATAGTAGTCTAGTTTTTATTTTGACTAGCGTTACGATGTGCTGTCATAGATCACAATATATCCAACAACCAATCACGTTAATAAAATAATCAAATAATGTCAAAATATTTACATAAGGTTCATTTAACCTGAATACTAATCGGACATTTAGTTATACATAATTGAACACGAAATCAAACAAACATCGAAAAAATAAATAGAAAACAATGGAATCATAATTCTAAGTCCCCCTGATTATTTTCTATCAAACGTCCTTGCAATTCAAAGGCTTAATCTTGTAATCCGATGGATCTTTCGATGAAATCTTCGTATTTCTCACTTATCTGGACCAAAATAGTCCCTTTTGGACGTTCTTTATATCTGAAATCACCTCCCCAGTCTCCTCCTTTGATATGCCTACGAAATGTCACTTTTATATGAAAATATACGTCCTTTGGTTATCCACTATCATGTGCACGATTGTGCACAGGAATGTGCATAATTGGAAATTGCCGAATATTGCAAAAGTTTACAGACGTGCAAAAGTTTACAGTCATACACTCCTTCCATATTGCTAATTTTTCATTTTGTGTCATATTTTCAGTTGAATTCCTCTACTTTAAGTCCATGAAGGAAATTATCACCTGTAACCACACTTGGAGCAAATTAAGTACCAAATATATGATGAAGGTATAAAATATCAAGCAAAATAAATTAAATATGGTTGGTATAATATAGTCAAATATCTATCTATCAATTTCTATATGTAAATAATGGTAGTATTTCTATATGTAGATGTTGTGCTAACCTTACTAACATATCTCTCATCTAATATATGTATTTCATTATGTATGTTGAGATGTGCAAGTGTGTAGCTATTTAGGTGATATTGATATTATTGTTTGCTCCTCAACCCTAGTCTGGTCTCCTTACGCCTAAGCCTCCTTTATTACTCCTAACGGGGTGTTAACGAATGTGAACCAATAACAAAAAACATTAACTAAATCTCCACCATGCTCATAGCCAACATAATATCTATAATAAGTGAAATGGGAGTGTCAAACGCTATCAAATCATGCTTATCATTAAGCACTCCAATATCCATGCAAACTATGTGACAATTGAGCTGCCACTTAGTTCATTGAAGTTAAATTGAAGTAGTAACCTCAAAAAATCTGAATGATCATACGCCCAAAGTGTGTGACATCTCTAATGATTTATAACATAGCAGAAAAAGAGATCCTAATGGGTGACAACACCTGTGCTCTCATGCCAAGCAAAAGTGGAGTGGATAAGTAACTTATGGATGTACTGTATGGATGAAAAATGGAATATGGATTCCTTAGACTGTGTGGGAGAGTAAGGTCATATTGAAGTAACGTCATTACAATAGTTGGTGGCATGGATCTTTAGGTAGCCCTAATTAAGCCAAACCTGGCTAGGTTGCATATTGTAAGTGTGCTCCTCAAAATAGAGTCTAACGTAAACCTTAAATTGATTATAGCTAAAACTATGTTATACACCTTCTAACCAACACTTGGTGACCAAAATCATCCTCCCATGAAGTCTTTTTTTAATCCACATGGAATGTGCATATGAAATCCAAAATGAGCCCCTAATAGATCGATTTATAGATTCCAAAAAGTTCTTACCACTTGTCAAAATTTATGATCATCTTCACCTAATTCTCCAAATTGAAATCTCATAATACTTCTTTTACAATGTATCATAGCAACCCAAACTACTTTGTATGTAGTGACTAATAATGTTTCAAATGAAGCTCAATTCTAAAATGTAAGAGTAAATGCTTGAATAGCTCCATAGGTGGTGTTAGTGGTGGAACCTCTATTGTAATTTTCCATAATGATGAATGAGTCCTATGGGTAATTACCTATAAGGTAGACGTAGAGGCAATGACTCTAGGTCTCTTACATCGGGCCTACTCCTTCTCCCACCTAAGTTATACTGATAGTGCTATTCAGTAACTAATTATCATACAACTTGGAAATCAAAAAATCAATCTTTAATGTATACAATGCAACACTGTGTACCACGTATGTATTGATATCAAGTTATGATGCAATGAGAGTGAAATGTTTAAATTCCATCACACAAAATAATTAATATGACATATGACCCTCCAAAAGATAAATTAACTTTGTTGTATAACATTTCCCTCATTTATTTTCCTTCCACATTAATGCACAATCTGTTGGACTCTAAATTTTTCTTAGAATTTATTTTATTAAATTAGCAAGCATGAATATAAGTTAGAATTCATGAATTAGCAATTTTTGGAGTTTAATTAGATATATTATGAATCTCATATGGTTGCATAGATTAAAAGAAAGAGTTAGAATTGAGTTAAGGAGTTGGAAGGCATTAGGTTAATAAGGAAGGGTAAGCTTGGAAAGAGAAAAGTTGGTCTTAAACTAATAAGAAAAGAATAGAAGAGAGTCGTGTGTATTAAGAAAGAAAAAGAGAGAAATTCATGGAAGAAACTAGAAGAAGAGAAGGAGAAACCTAAGCATAGAAAGAGAAGAAGGAAAGAAAAGAGCAAGGAAAAAGAAGAGGAAGAAGAATATTCAGTTAAGTTTCTTTTTAGCTAACTTTTATTATTCGTCTTGTTTTGATAGAAGAAGGAAGTAGAAAAAGTAGGTTTTATATTGTAAATGAAGAGAGAAAGAAGAGAACCGAAATTCTTCTTCTTAGATTTTTATGAACCTTAACTAGATCTTAGTTCTTTTGGTTAGATAAATCAAGAATAGATTAAGTCTAAGCTCATTTTTGGATATTTAAGCTTAAGGAAGTTTTATTCGTGTATAATGAATGAATGAAAATATATTTTTTTGAAGGGAACCAACAACTTAGAAATCAAGAGCAAGAAGAAGAACAAACTTGAGCTTGGATTTATAAGAAAATAGGTGGGTAATATGTTTATAGTTTGTGATGATGGGCTGTATTATTTGATTTTGTGTGTATAAATATTTATCTTCAATCATTGTGAATGTTCTGTGAATTTAATCTCATGTATGGCTTACAAGATTTTTGATGTTATGATGTTAATGAAAAACAGAAAATTTAAGACGCATGAAAGTATAAATATGATATGAAATATGTAAGCATCGAAAATCTGCTTCTGTGGGTAAGAGAGATACCATTTTGTTCGTTATATGCACGTTAACCTAAAGCCTTCTCCTAGCTACCCACTTGTGGCACATGAGCTCTGAAAAATGGACTCATTTTGTTCATGGTGTAAACTTTAGTTTTGCCATTCTGTTTTATGGGATTCTCTTGAGCTATTATGTTCATGCATTGCATCTTGATTTGTTAGATATGGAGCATAATTGAGTGGTATTTTGTGATGATTAAATGAAACATATGATCTGATTTGTGTGATAATGTGTTCTTGTACATATGAATCCTTAAAATTTGGAATGTGGATAGAGTGATCTGCTATATATATATATATAGTGCTTGTGGTTCATTATTGTTGGCTATAAATGTATTAGCCACTGAGTGTCAAAGCTCACCCCATTATTTTTCCACTCCTCAGGTGAAGAAAAAGCAAATCATTACTGAACCCTTACAAAGCCTTGACAACTCCAAGATTTTAGTCTTTATAATTAAGTTAGTTCAGAAACTTTTGGTACTCTAGCATTCTGAATTCTTTTGTAATATGCTACTGAAATGATTTTTAATATGTAATTTGAAGTTATGTAAAATCTTTGTTTTTGTTAGAGAAATGACAGTGAGAACTGTAGAAATTCTCTTTTGTATATGTTTAGAATTTCTTCTCTATTAAGTTGTCATTGTATTGGGAATAAAATTGTTAGATGTTTGAAGTCCTTGGATAAATTTTTTTGAAGTCATGGGTTAAGTTGGGAGTTTTGTATGTATGGTTTTAATTGTTGGATTCGGGTCTTTTGAAATGTATAGAAGTTATACATATTGACAGAAGAGAGAAAAGAGGAAAAATGGAATAAAATGTTTTTTGAAATTTCAAGGAATAAATTGTATTGATCCAGGTAGAATTAGACAAAATTGACTTCATAAAAGTTGTAGATCATTTTTTTAGCTTTCCAGCAACATATAGTTTGAAATTTTTGGACTTCGGAGTAGAAAGTTATGATAAATTAAAGTTGGTGTGTGCAGCAGGAAAGTCGCGATCGTGAACAAGCACGATCGCGACCAACCCCATTTTTCATTAAAGTCATGATTATGCACAAGCACGATCATAACAATCTATGACTGTTCACCAAAAGTTACGATCGTGCTTATTCTCATACCCGTGAGAATTCAAAAGTCAAGCCCGTGACTTTTTCCATTTCTTCTTTTCTGTTTATTTCCTTTATTGAAAGCCGAATTATTTTTATGTCTATTTTATTTTTTCTATTTATTTTAGTTATTATCTGTATTTGTTTTTACTCCCACTGTGAATTATTTTTATCTTTATCGTAGTTTTATTTATTTATTTTATTTTAAAAAGTCCCCTAAATTTTAACGACTTATCGCCATGGAATAAAACCGAGATCCGGGACCAACATCTTTGGTATCAGAGCCCACAGTTTTTAAGGAATCCTAGGCTTAGAATATGTATATTATGAAATATATAAGGTTTGATAAAGTGTTTGTATTGTTAAATTAATTGTTTGCACTGTTGAATTTATTGATTTCATTAAGTGACATGCATATCATGCATACATGTAGGAAATAAGATTAAAATAAAAAGTAAGCTAAATGATAATATTTTATTAAAAGAGTAAAATGCAACCTCGTAGAAGAACACGAGGAGTTTTGCAAAGATCTGTTGCACCTGATTCTCCACCAAGAGAGGAGGGTACTGATGAGTCCAGAGCCCCAGCGATTGCTGAGGCGATTATAGGGTAGGATAGTGAGCCCTTTCAACCATAAATGTCCGAGTCATCTCTTCCTCAAGGACAAATGCCTAATCCTTTTGTTCCCAAAATATTCCAAGCCTTTTTTCAGGCTTTTGTTCAGGCCATGGACCAGATGCCATCAACTTCCACTCCAGCCTTAGCTAAGAAAGGGAAACAATTTGATAAGCTAAGGAAGTATGGTGTAGTGGATTTCTAAAGAACAACCGATCTAGAGGAAGCTGAGACTTGGTTGAGGAAGATTGAAAGACTATTGGAACAGATGGATTGCGAGGATGAGGAAAAGATTGTGTATACTGCAAGCTTGCTACAGGGAGATGCCCTGCATTAGTGGGAAAGCATACTAGGAAGCTAGTTAAAACCGCCAGTGTTAACCTGGAAAGATTTCCAAGCTGCCTATAAGAAGAAATATCTATCTGAAGTGTATATCTAGCAGAAGCAGAGGGAGTTTCTGAGTCTCACTCAGAGGGAGATGACAGTGAGTTAGTATGAGCACAGATTTACACAAATATCCAGATATGTAGCTGCGTTGATGATGAGCGAAGTAGCTAAGTGCCGAAGGTTTGAAGCAGGATTGCATTTGGCTATAAGAGAGAAAGTGGTGGCATAAAATTTTTACTACTTCCAACAGCTATAAAGGTTACTTTAAGGATGGAGAATGTAGAAAACATAAAGAACGCTGTGAATAAAAAGAGGAAAGGAAGAGAGCAGCTTAAAAGAGGGGTAATAGTAGTATTTCCATGACGGAAAGGAGTACTAGGACTTTCCCCACACAGTCTGATGTTAGGAGCAGTGGTGCAAGCAAGCCCAAAATAACGAGAACTACTTCCCTTCAAGCCTAGACTATTGGAGGCAGGGGAGGAGGAGAGGGGGAAAAGCCATCTTTTCCCAAATGCGATAATTGTGGCAAATTCCATAAATGAGAGTGCTATAAACTAACTGGCTTTTGTTTCAAGTGTGGAGAAAAAGGGCATATGGCTAGGGAGTGTCCACAGTATGCAAAGCGAGAGAGAACTCAGATGTAAGCTTCAAGAAAGATTGAGACTGTGGGTGTTGAGTCTGCAACTGAAGTGGACAGTTCTAGTGCAGCCAAGAAAGTAAATCCTCTAGGACGACTGAAAGGGCAAACACCAGCTAGAGTATTTGCAATGACAAGGGAGGAAGCAGAAGCTGCTCCAGAGGTTGTTACTAGTATGGTTAAATTGTTTCATAATGACATTATTGTTTTAATTGATCCAGGGTCTACCAACTCATTTGTTTCATCAAGTATGATTATGCATGATACAAATTTGAGTTTACTAGATAGTCCTTTGATGGATAGTACCTCGATTGGCTAGTATGTTATTATTAGTCATGCTTATCGAGAGTGTGAAATATATATTGGTGAGGTGAAATTAGTGGTGGATTTAATGCCATTGGAGATGAAGGGATTAGATGTGATTTTGGGCATGGACATTTTAGAAAAATATAATGCCAAATGAACTGCAAACAGAAGATAGTAGAGTTTGAATTGGACAAAGGGAAAAAGGTGGTGTTTGTGGGAGAAAGGAAGGCAAGCCCACCCAAAATTATTTCAGCTCTAATAGTAGAGAAAATGATGAAGAAAGGATGTGAAGCATTCTTAGTATATATGGTAGACACGAAGGTAGATGAAGAAAAATTAGAAAACATTTCTGTGGTCAGGAAATTTCCAGATGTCTTCCCAGAGGAATTACCAAGACTACCACCACCTAGAGAGATCGAGTTCACCATAGAGCTTCTTCCAGGCACAACACCAATATCTATTCCACCCTATAGAATGGCTCCTACAAAATTGAAGGAGCTTAAAGAGTAGTTAGAAGAGTTATTGGAGGAGGGTTTTATTAGGCCTAGCTCTTCGCCTTGGGGAGCTCCAGTTCTTTTTGTGAAAAGAAAGATGGATCTTTGAGGATGTGTGTGGATTATAGGAAGTTAAATCATGTCACTATCAAGAATAGATATCCTCTCCCACGTATAGATGATTTGTTTGATCAATTGCAATGAGCAAAAGTCTTCTCCAAGATAGACTTGAGATCGAGTTATCATCAATTGAGAATAAAGGAGTCTGATGTGTCAAAGACTACTTTCAGAACACGATATGCGCATTTTGAGCTCTTAGTTATGCCCTTTGGATTAACTAATGCCCCTGCAGCCTTCATAGATTTAATGAATAAAGTCTTTAAGCCTTTCTTAGACTAGTTTAACATAGTCTTTATTGATGATATATTGGTTTATTCCAAGAGCGACAAAGAGCATGGAGAACATTTAAGGATTGCCTTGGAGATATTAAAAAGGAAAGAGCTGTATGCCAAATTTGATAAATGTGAATTTTGGCTAAGGGAAGTGGTGTTTCTTGGACATGTCATTTAAAAAAAAAGAGTACATATGGATCCACGAAAAATAGAAGCTGTTGTTAGATGGGAAGCACCCAAGAATGTAGCAGAAGTGAGGAGT
>JANQAP020000103.1:962100-998881 GCA_026874005.2 Erythroxylum coriaceum
CCCTGCTTCAAATCCAGGAACTCTTTCATCTTCCTGTCCAAGTAGATCTTGGGCATGTAATTCTCCTTGAAGACCCTTAGAAAGTCTTCCCAGTTCAAGTTGCAAGGCATGGTGGTACTGCCTGGGACAGTCTTCCACCACTGATAAGTTGGGCCCTGCAGTAAGGACACTGGATAGTCGAACCTCTCATCCGGCTCGTAGTCCATTTGATCAAAAACGCTTTCTGTCCTTTCTAACCATTCCTCCGCCTCAGCAGGGTCTGTGCTGTCATAGAAATCCATAACCCCTTGCTTTCGCATGCAGCCTATCATACCTCCTCTCCCTTCTCTCAAGAACTCTAGGAGGCATTTCCTTAGGTCGAGGTACCGAATACTCTCTACTGACTCCTACAGATCACTTGTTCACCTATGGCGGATGACCGATAATAAACAAGAACTTCAATCATTATCTACATTTCTCGTGATATTTCATGCTTAAAATTCCTATATGTCCCTATGGATGCCAAATTATGCTCTGATACTACCCAATGTAGTGTCCTGATACCATGGGGTACATACTGGAACACCTTGAGGACATTCCAGTACATAACCTATTATAATAGTGCGCTACGTTTAATCACAACATTCATTTAACATGGCATCATCATTTTTTAAGGCATCATCAAGAAAGTCACAATATTTAAAACCAACATTTCCTCTTTTCATTTCATAAATATGAATGTAATACATTGTAGCTTTCGAATAACAGTACATGTACATCATCATAACATATTACAAAAAAAGCTACATGAAAGAGGAAATACACAAAAAGATATATCTAATCTTCCAATCTCAGCTGACCGACCTGTGAGCTATTTTCTTCACAAAAGTACAAGAATTACACTTCTTGTACGGTCTCTTAGTAGCAAAAGTCCTCTCTCGGTCCTGAAATATCAACGTGTAATTTTGGGTGAGTTTTACAAACTCAGATAAGGTAACCATCATTGATGGTTCACTCAATTCATATAACACACAAAACATGTAGACATATAATTCACATCTTTGCATTTTTGCATAAAGCATCACATATCACTTTTCGGACAATTATACCGAACATCTCATTCATACAAAAGTACACATATCAATTGTAAATGCAATGCATATGATTTAGTTTCATTTGTTACTTTGTTATGACTGAGTGCCTCTTTTTTTCTAGCTCATATCCCTTAATGGATACTGAGCTGTATCGAATAATGTCTCATATCCCTTAGTGGATACCAGGTACATGTATAACTGAGTCAAAGGCTCTTATCACGTTATGAGCTTTAAGCTCTTTTACTGGCAACTCCGGTTACAACTGTCATTATCTTTCATGCATTCATATAATGAAATGCATCATACATATTCAATGATTGCAGTCATTCAGTCACATTCACACTCTTTCTTATTCATATTTGTCATTAGACTTTTAATCCGATAATTAACATTGAAGTTGAGAATAAATAGTCAGTCATATTCACATTCAAGTAGCACTTCCAATACAGTCCCAAATATAGAGCTCCTCGGACAATCAATTATCTGGAATCAACACAATCAATTTAACATTCATAAGATAATTCAAACATAATCTAACACAAACAATTAATTGAGTGGGACCATCTAGGTTACTCACTGACTGCTTCCGAAGCTATTGCCTCGAAATTCTGACAACGTCTGGATGTTAACGTTCCAATTGCTCCTCTATATCAAGCAATATACACATATCACACTTTTGCACAATTATAAGCATTTATTTATGCACATTTATGTATATGAAATATGCATAATGCATGTTCATGACAATTTCGGTATCGCTCTATTATTCTCATCATGTAAACATTCATATTTCCAAATTCATATAAGTATCATTTATACTTATGGTTTATACCTCAATAAAACCATAAAAATCGAAATTCATGATTCCTTAGTCAATTCAAAATTTTCCTATAACAACTTTTAGGTCAACTTTCCATATTCTTTTTGACCAAGAAAATGAAGTAATTTGAAGATACTTTCTTCTATAAAATTGTTCTCCTATCTCTTAAGTTTCTAATGACACCAAGATCATTCAATTTGGTTCAGTATTCTATGAGTTATACTCAAAATACTACAAATTAAGTACATTTGAAACTTTGGCTTGTACATGATCATGCTATCAAATTGTACAACTCATATCTCTAAATTCCCACATTCAAAAATTATTAAATTTATATCATTTGAAAGATAAGAGAATAAACTACAACTTTTATGGAGAAACCTTTGTCTAATTCGGCATCTATTAATACAGTTTATTCAATACCAACAAGACATGATTTTTGTCTCGGGTAATACTACATCCTCTATCAAAATTCAATTTTAAGTCAGATTTTGAAATTCTTAGAGAAAGAATTAAAATTTTATTTCTTCATAAACATTGTATCCCTATGTCTCTAGTTTACTCCAAAAGAGAAAACTTTATACCTAAACATAAAACAAAAAAAAAATCCGATTGATTGGTTTCTAGATCTAATTAATGTGTGATTGACTTATATGTATCAAAATAGCATATAAATGTAAAACAATACATGTACCTGTCTTGGATCCCTAGGGAAGAGGATCAAGTTGGCCCTTGCGAACAGTTTGATGCACTATCTCCCTTTAACTCTTTACCGAAATGCAACAAAAGGAAGGAAAATCCATGGACCGACCCCATCGTCTCCACCCCGTAGAAACTACGAGATCACCCCAAGGATGCCCTCGGCATCCAGGGGTCGTGGACCGACCATAGAACCGTGTTCAATAAGGAAGGGATTCTATGAAGGGATCTTCTGATCAATCCAGAGATCATTTTGATTCCATTAGTAATGAGGATTCGGAATATCACACATTGATCAATCAAAGAGAGATTCAACAACTAAAACTAAAAGAAAGATCGATTCTTTGGGATCCTTCCTTTCTTCAAACGGAACAAACAGAGATAGAATCAGACCAATTCCCTAATTGCGTTTCTGGATATTCCTCAATGTCCCAGCTATTCACGGAAGGTGAGAAGGACATGAATAATCATCTGCTTCCGGAAGAAATCGAAGAAAGTTCTAGGACTTTGAAAAGAAATAAAAAATTAATTTTCAATTTATTAATTGTTTTTCCGAGTTGTTTAAAGATGGGGTCAAACACCGAAAATTGGTTTCGGGGAAAGCCAAAAGGCAGTTCAGTTTCCATTCCCCAAACCGTTAAAAAAAATCATCCCATTCGAATAACTACAGAACAAGTTATGGCTAAAACACAGAAGCATAATTAGTGGACACGTTACAGTTACATTTTCCAGCATTCATCTTTCAATTTACTACACCCAGTTCTCAACTTCATGTTAATTTTTGAGACTCTTAATAACAGAATTAAATTTTGGTATCTTCATGAAAAATATAGCCATATATCTCTAGTTTAATCAAGATCAAGAATCATCTCATTTGGATAACTACAGAACAAGTTATGGCTAAAAGACAGAAGCTTAATCAATGGAAATGTTATAACTACCATTTTCCAGCACCCTCTTCATCACCATTTAGTCTCTCAATCCTTCCTTAAAACAACTCATAAATACCATTAATACATTAAAACAGAACGTACATCTATTTATTGCAACATCAATGTTACACATATCTCAACTTCTCTATCATGATCATTAAACACTAAACTATCATCATAAATGCTTTATTTAGCAAAACCATTAAGATTAACAAGCTACTTACTTGATTTATCTTCAAATCCTTCAAAAACACACCAACCCTTGCTTTCCCATGTCTCTCACGACCATCATCATTCTAGGGTGGATAATTTGTTAGAAATGAAGAAGAGATCAAAATGAGAGGAGCAAATGGAAGGAGAGAGCAAGGTGTAACTTGGATGAAGGTTGGTGAAGCAAAGTTGTGGAAAGAAGAAGAAGAATAAAGAAGATGATGAGAGTTATGAAAATAAGAAGGAAAAAGCAAGAATGAAAGCAGCTAAGTGGTCTCTAAATTAAAAGAGTCGTGGGGTAGGGCATGGCTTGGCAAGTTACACATGTCATTTGCCACATGTCCTATTCCTATAGGTTCAAACTAGGTTCTTTCATTTAACTAGTCTAATAAACTCCAATTTTTACTCCA
The DNA here is from genome assembly GCA_026874005.2 of Erythroxylum coriaceum. Lineage (NCBI taxonomy): Eukaryota > Viridiplantae > Streptophyta > Magnoliopsida > Malpighiales > Erythroxylaceae > Erythroxylum > Erythroxylum coriaceum. Next base: position 966,245 of record JANQAP020000103.1, read on the forward strand.
ATTGTTTCCAAATTTCAATTACATAAGTCATTAATTCCCTAAGTCATATATAAAAATTTCACTATCATTTGACACTAATTTCTACTGCCATTTGTCACTTGCTCCGCCACTTGGCATTTTTCTTAGTCCAAAATTACTTAAAATTTCAGAAATTTCCTAAAATTCGCCAAAAGTTTTAAATCACTAAATACACTCTCCAAATCAATTTTCAACATATAAAAACCAGAATTCTCGATATAATCACATTTACAAATCAATTATACCCGGAATGTCAATGAATGCATGTACAATTATTTTCATGTGCAAAAAAAATTCAATATTCACGTGTAGGTGCACATCATTTTATGCATGATCATGAAATGCACTTTCTAATTTCTTAATAATCTCTCATATTTACTATTCTAGCCTCAACATGGTTAACAGGATGTTACACATTCTCCTTAATTACTTTCGGATGATGAATCCTATCATGATCACTCAACTACCTCCATATAGTTCATGCTACATCTAATGGCTATTGATTAAACGACCTATGATTAAATAGATTATAAGTAGTATCAAAACATAACAATTCCCATACAAGATAACTTTGACGACCTCAAGTGAAAGAATCACTTATACAATCATCACAATGAGAATTTCATAGACATACAAGTAATGTTCCAAATGAATTTCTCATATCGGGTCTGTTCAGTGAACTTGTTCTTTAACAGGCACTCACATGTTTGTTTAAATATTTCCATACTTTAGCCTATGAGATTGACTACTTCCTTTATAAGGAAAAACAAACGTATGCTAGTCTTTTTACGTTCTATTAATGTCTAATCTTAATAGAACAATGACTAGAAATATTTAGGAATAATACATAAATTCAATATGAATTTCATAATTATAATCTCATTATAATTTTGTTTGCAATGTACAATTATTCCATGGGCTTTATCATATACATCTAAACATGTACAAGATAAAGAATGCCTTTAAATAATTTATCACTAAACTACAACCAAAGCGATTAGCTATAGGGCATAAACCAATACCCACGATCGTGGGAATCATGCCAATTCCCACGATCGTGGGAAGTTTAATCTGAGACATTATGCGGGTTTCAATTAAACTTTAAGATTTTTTGACTATAAAACATATTAAACCTCCATGGATGAGAAAGGAAAAAAACCCTCTGTAGAGAAGAGCCTTCTTGAGTGAAATATACAAGTTTTAAGTCTTGAGGAAGGTAAAGATTCAAGGATTATCAATAACAATTGGGAAAATAATACATCAATACCAAAAATTTCAGATTTTGGCAAAGAAGAGAAGGAGTTTTCTTTATTCAATTTTCTGTGTTTTTATCTCTTCTAGTCTTTATAAGATGGAATATTTGAATGTTGGTGATGTTATGGAGACTATGCGTGGTTGATTTAGTTTTAGGGATTACTTTTGAACTATTTTGTTAAACTCCTATTTTATTGAATTGAATGAAAGTTGTCTTTGATGATTGTTGATTATATTTATATCTTTAAATCGAGAGAGTGAGTAAGGTTATTTGTGTAGGATTGTACAACGAGACTTGGCAACCTATAGACTTACAATTATCACGTTAATTGATTAGTTAGAATAGAAATCTCGACTAATTCAATTGATCACCTATAGAATAACTTAATAACTAATCAAATTGGTGGAGTGATTGGGTAGGTTGAGAGATCGCTTAATTAACTTCATTTAATTTGATTAGGGACAATTAATTCCACCTTGAGAGAGGGTAGTTAATATAATTGGATATCTCATGTGAGACACAATTTGATTAATAAAATAGGAGGGAGACAATATAGGAAGAAAATGATCTTTAGTCATTAAAACCTTGAATTCTAATTTTTTGCATTTTAGTTTTGTCTATTATTCATTGTTATTCTTTTAATTTTAATTTAATTTTTCAGATTATTTCTATTAAACAATTTCGTTTATTAAACAAAGTTGATCTGAATTAAGTAATATCTGGGCATCAATTCGTGTGGGATCGATATCCACTTTCTAACTGCAAGTCACGACCTGTATATTTGTAGTTTTAGATTGTTTTGCAAAATTCACTCAATAGGCGTCGATGTCACTTTCAAATCAGCGTCGAGATGTCTAGCCCTTTATGGGTCTCTCCCGAAAAAATACTTCAGCCCCCTATTAATAACCCCTACCAAAGACTCCAAGCAGTGACTCTTCATTATGCCTCCTTTTGTCTCTAGCAAGCTCTCTTCTGTTCTATTTCCCTAGCTATTATTCACTTCGATGTGACAAATTAACTTCTTGGTCTAAGTTACCATTCACGTCTCACTTAACCCTCAATGATGTCTTCTGTGAGTTTTAAGCAAAGCGTACCTAATGTCTGTGTAACATGTGCGTTTCACATTCATTGTCTGCATTTCACGCAGACGTGTAGACAACATCTGCGTTTTATTCCTCTGTTGCCCTCCTGCGCTGCCGTTTTGGTCATGGTATTTGTTCTAACATAATAGTTGCTATGTAATCCAAACAATCTTATTAAAACAGCTACTGAATGAGCTTGGCTTAAACGGTATGAGTACCTAGGAGTCTCTCACGGCAACGTGAGTTCGACTCCTAGGGAGGGTTCTCTTTCTCCAATGATGGGGTAGAGAGGATCAAGTCTCCAGAGGCACATGTTAGTTGACGGAAAGGAGCATGTTGGATGTTGCGCAGAAGTGAGGTCGTGTGGGATCGAGTCCCAATACCGGTGCTTGGTTCTAGTACCCAGCTTGTGCCGGCAACGTGCGTTGAGTACCCAACTCATGCACATCCCTCGATTTATCTCTCACGGTTAGGGGCAGCTACTTTGAGGTCCAAGATTAAGCTTATTGGCTGGTAGTGAATTTACGGTAGCTAAGGAATTAGCAGGTTAGGATACCTGGATTATTAAAAAAAAAAAATTAATGTTTCACTGCAACGCATATTGAGGGAGGGCAATTGTTGTACTGATTCTCTTCATAATTTGGTGGTAGAATATGAGATATTAGCTTAAGCCAGGGGACTATCTGCAGACGCCTGTGGTGTTACTTTTCCCGAAGGCTACCCTAGCTCCACTTTGTTAACACACACAAAATAAAAAAAGAGAACATCCTGTATTTTCAACTCTTGGTAAAGTATCGTATCAGTTATATTCAATATTCAATGAAGAATCCACTTTTCAGTCTATAAATAGCGTAAAATATACAGATACGCATATTAACAACACATGCCCAACATATTTCGGAGCCATGGGAAGAGGAAAGGAAGATTTTTTGAAGGAGTTCGGTGAAGATTATGGATATCCAAATGGCCCCAAGACTATTGATGAAATCAGAGCAGACGAATTCAAGCGTTTAGACCAAAATAGTAGGACACCCTTTCCCTTTTATCTCATTTCTGGCGCATATGTCTGCTTTTTTACTTTTGGTTTCTTTCAATTGGAGATTTCACTCCTTGGTAGTTAAGTGAATAAACTGCAATTCAATTGAGTGGTTTCATTCCTTTTATTTTGATTTCCCTTACCTTTGGCTTGCTTTTCTGATTTCCTCTTTTTTTTTTCGCGGCCGTTGGAATTGGGGAAAACTGTAGCGGTTGTATACCTGGACCATGCTGGAGCAACATTATATTCAGAGTTGCAGATGGAATCAATTTTTAAAGATCTTAACAGCAACGTCTATGGAAACCCCCGTATCCTTTTATTATTTTTCTTTATTGGTGCGTGAGGGTTGTGGGTGGGGAATTATATACTTTTTATTTTTCTTTATTGGTGCGTGAGGGTTGTGGGTGGGGAATTATATACTTTTTTTCCTTTCACTCGGATATCCCAAGTTCAAGCCTCATTGGCCTTGTTTAAAGTGGGATTTCTAATTTGTTTTAATTTGTTCGCACTCTTTGGTAATATTTGGTCCGTTCTTTGGACTCACTTGTCAGCCTTGGCTTTTAGGTTGTATAATCTTTTTTTATTTCGTTTAAATGAAGTCATCTGTATACATTAATATATGTGTGTATATGGATGTGTATATATATACACATATGAATGCTTGTGTATACACATATGAATGCTTGTGAGCTTTCTCATGATAACATATTATTATGTGATAATTTCTTTACTATAAAGTTTAGATAGTCAAACCGATTCTAGTTTAGCAACTCTTGCAGCTGTAAGGAAAGCACGCCAACAGGTACTCTACATTGTCTTTGTCCCCTTTTAGCACCTCTCCAACTCCACGTTTGTGGGGGATCTTATTTTGCTTTAATATCATAACTATGTATGAAAGGCAATGGTTTTCGCTGAAATATTTGTATTATATCTTAGAACATTGGAACCGTAATACCATATTGAGAAAAAAAGTGAAAAAAAGGAAAACTTAAGAACCAAACAAGTATCAAACATGATAGTGGAGAACATAGCTCCATGTTGTATTTGATAATAAATTGGTACAAAAAATTCAAGTGCGTGTGCTATATTCTACTTAATGGTCTCTCATCTTTAAATAAACATCTATCTTTTGTGCCTTGACTTTGTAGAAAATTTGGTGGTTAATTTTTTTAACCATTTTTGTGCAATCGAGGACAACAATTTCTTCTAGTTACTTATCATCTAGTTAAGATTATTTGTCTTAATAGTTTCCTTATGGACTGATAGCAGAGTGATCCTCTTCAAATAACTATCTTTTCTTTGTTATTAAAAGTACTTTTTACTTTCTAATATCTAGAGATAAGCTAATTTGCACTAAATGGGTGCAATACAGTCAAAGGAGGAAAATACTAAGTAGAATATGCTTTGTAGAACTGAAAATATTAAAATAAATGAGAATCCACAAATCTACTATACAAAAAATAAGTTTTGTGACTCATGCAATATGTCAAAACTTGATTGATGCCTTCCTTTGGTGCTTGAATATGTTCTCTTTAGGGTTGAAGGAGAGGAGGAAAAAAAAAAAAAACAATGTAGCACTGCTAGTTGTTTAAATCTAAAATTCACTGTTCCGCACATACAAATGTAACAAACTTAATACACGTCTTATACTCAACGGTAACAAATATCCTTCTTATAGTTGTTGTAACGACCGTATCAAATAGCTAATGAAAATCATATGTTTTCTTCCTCTCACATCTTGTTGGTTCTTTGAACTTACTATTTGAACTTACTATCTCTAAACTTTTGTCAAACACTTGTGAATCATTCACCTCCTTCTTCATTCTATTTTTGCTTAACATCTTGGTATTAGAGCAGACGAACCTCTACAGATTTCCATGGTAGAAAACACTAGAGACTTAGTGTTGCGGTGGAAAATATGCAGATTCTCCTTGAGGCTTAAATGAGAAATGAAAAGTGGTTGATGGAGAATCAAACTCGAAGGGATGAGCAGGAAATAGAAATAGGTGATTTAAAAATAATGTTCCATTGATTTATGTAGATATTTGGAAGGAACAACAAACCATTGTTACTTGGGAAGGAGAATACATGTCATATCATTAAACATCTGTTAGATAATGAAGGTTATACTGTACCAATGAGGTTGAACAAGATTTCCTTATATTTGATGAAGTTGGAGCTAGAGGGTGGTTTTATAAGGGATAGAAGTTCTTCACACTTGACCATACCCCTTGATAATTTGAGAGTCGGCCTAGAGGCAATGCATTTGGAAGGGCAAGCACATAAGTGGTATCAGTTAATCCTAAAAAATAGAACTCAATAGGGACCGATGGAATGGGTAGAGTTCATACCCTCCCTTAACTAGAGATTCAGAAGAGATTTTTAAAGACCTTGTGGGTGACTTGAAGGATTTGAAGCAAGAAGGCTCAATGTTGGAGTATTGTGCCCAGTTCAATAAATATTCTAATAAACTCTTGCTTCTAGAAAATTACTTGATAGTGTTCTTCTTCATTGGCCTTAAATTGGAGTTAGATCTCACGATTAAATTGCTTGATCCTCAAAGTCTCCAACAAGCATAAGTTCTTGCAAGGAAACACGAAGCCATAATGGTGCCTATTACTTAGTTGCACCATGATAAGGAAGGGACTAGGCTGTTGCACAATTCAGTATGAAGTGGAACAATGATGAACAAAGGGATCGCCTCAATAACTACAACAACTAAGCCAAACAATGGGAATGGAATCTTGCCCACCTTTAGTATCTCAAGAAGTAGTAACAAAGGCAATTACCTCAAGATTAACAAAGGGCAAAGTATTGTGAGTAGTAGAGATTTTGATGAAAAAATGGCTAAGGGACTGTGTTTTTGGTGTGATGACTAAAATACACTAGGGCATGTGAGAAGAAGCAATTTGAGTTGAATATGGTGGAAGGAGAAGAAGTTACACGCATGGGAGTTGAGGGTTAGGCAATAGAGGAGAATGAGGAGCAATTAATACCTAACGTATCCCTTCAAGCAACAAAACAAACTCTGCATATCTTGATTGACAAAGGTAGCACTCATAATTTTTTTTAGAGTTGTTAGAAAAGGATGCAAAGAGATTGAAGAATTACCACCTCTTCATATTATAGGAGGCTTGAAGTTGGGCTTCCATTAGTCTTGTAAAGGATTTGGATGGAGCATGCAAGGCTTGAGGTTTACTATTGATGCATTGGTTATCAAGCTATACTGAATGATGTGCTATGCAACTTCAGAACTCGCACAATGAGATTAAAGTGGGAAGGCAAGTTGGTAACCTAATTGGGAATCCAAACAAGAATGCTAATGGAATTTTTGGTATGGACATTAACAAAATCCTTAAAAACTTCAAATGCGGGAGCATATATGTGCTCCAACTTTCACATCCTATTGAATGCCACATGCAACAAATAGATTTGGGGGATTAGCCTAAAGATCTTGACCAGTTACTACCTAGAACTCATGATCATCGAATCAAGTTGAAAGAAATAGTGGAACTATTAGCATTCAACTCTATAAGATTTTTGGAGAATAAAAAGATGCCATATAGAGAGTTGTGCAAGAACTAATGAGGCAATGATTATTAGCATTCGGCCCAATAGGTATTTTTGGAGAATAAAAAGATGTCATAGAGAGAGTTCTGCAAGAACTAATGAGGCAAGGATTCGTCAACTCCTATGCTTCACCTAAGGTGTTGGTCAAAAAGAGCAAGAACTAATAAGGTAAGGATTTCTCAGCCCTTATGCTTCACTTAAGGTGTTGGTCAAAAAGACAATTCTTGGAGAATGTGCATTTATTATAGAGAGCTCAATAAATAGATTGTAAAAAGTTTCCCATACCCCTAATTAAGGAATTACTTGATGAACTTCATGGCTTAAGCTGGACTTCTAAGCTGGACTTAAGGTCTAGTCACAATCAAATTCAAATCCATGAAGAAGACATTCCAAAGACAACTTTCAGGACACATGAAGGCTATTATGAATTATTAATGATGCCCTTTGGGCTAACCAATGCACCTTCTGTATTCCAAAGTCTTATGAATGAGATCTTCAGACCTTATCTCCGAAAGTTCGTCTTGGTCTTCTTCGATGATATCTTGGTGTACAACAATTCTTTTCAATAACACTTGGAGAGGTGCTCCAAGAGATCATGCAATGATGCAAACACTCTATAATCACCAACTATTCATAAAACAAAGCAAGTGTATCTTTGGGGCAAGTCAAATAGATTACATGGGCCATTCAATTTCAACTCGTGGTCTATTTGTTGACTTGAAGAAGATAACAACTATGCAACATTGGCCTATACCTTTGTCATTTAAATAATTAAGAAAAATCTTGGGATTGACAGGTTACTATAGGAGATTCATCAAACATTATGGTATTTTAACTAAGCCCTTGATAGAGCTGCTAAAGAAACAATATGCTAGAATATAGGAATGGTGAAAACCAGCAAAGGGCTTTTGAGCAACTCAAGAAAGCTCTCATCTTAGCACCGATGTTAGCACTATCAGATTTTTCACAACCCTCCACAACAGAGGCAGATGCAAGTAGGATGCAGATATTGGCAATACTTCAATAAATAAACATTCAATTGCATTCCTAAGTATGATATTAGCTAAAAAGCATATGGGACTCTCTACATTCGAAAGAGTTTTTGGCAATCATTAAGGCCATCAAACAATGGCACCATTAACTTAAGGGGAGAACATATCAGATACAAGCATACCTTTGGAGCCTCAAATACCTACTAAAGCAAGGAATTGCGACGTTTTTCTAGCAATCATGGTTGCCTAAATTGATGGGATACGATCTTGAACTGGTGTATAGGAGAGGAGAGGAGAATAAGGTAGCTAATGCCTAATCTCGAATGACCAACACAAGTTAAAACTAGTGGTGGCTCAAGCTCACACTAACTTGATTGAAGAAACTAAACAAGGATGGGAGAGGGATGCAATAGTCCAGGACCTTGTTAAGAAACTTGATGCCAGATAAATCTATTTAAATATTGGCCTTTCCCCTTTCCTTGAATTGTCCATTGCCTAAATCATTGGACATTTGGAAGTTCCAAAATACTTCATGGACAATATTGATGTAAAACATGTTTCAATAAGTAGGTAGGCTGTAAAAATGCACTCTGAAAAGAGAGGTCGCTGTGCATCTGGCCCTGCAAAGGTTTATACTTTCATCGACTTGTAAAAGATGTGCAATATTTACACCTATTTTACTTCAGTGATGTGCCTAAAATCCAAACATATTTGTTGCTTTCTCCTATGTAAATAAGTTCTGTTTATTCGTCCTTAGCATGTGAATGTGAAAGTTGATGTTTAGTTAATAAGCAATCGACACCTAGGTCTCATCTAATAGTATAATCTTTTGGTTTTGTTGGTCCTTGATTTGGTATGTGAACCTTATGTTCGAGAGTGCTTAAGTTGAGGCTGTGGTCTCCTAACTTAAGTTTCATTCACAGTACAAGTTATAGTGTGCTTGGGCTATTTCCACTTTCAATCTAATGATCTTCTGTGTGGTGATGCAGGGTTTGGCATATATAGTATTGGATCTACCTTATTGCATAACTTTTTGTGCCTTTTGGTTTCTTGACATCTGATAGTAAAAATAAATGCCATGGTTGATGCTTTTCTCATGTCTATTGCTGTTGACCAACGGATAGCTATATTTGTAATACAGGTTCTTGACTACTGCAATGCATCTGCCAAAGATTACAAATGCATATTCACTTCTGGGGCAACTGCGGCGCTAAAGCTGGTTGGGGAGTCCTTTCCTTGGAGCCATGATAGCTGCTTTATGTACACAATGGAAAACCACAATAGTGTGCTTGGAATCAGAGAGTATCTTTTTTTTTTAAAATTGAATACAGTTGAGTTAACTATAGCAAAGCTATCTCAACATTACAATGTGTTCACATTGAAATAAATTACAAAGCCAATTACAAAAGCAAATTACAAAGACATGAAAATTAACGGTATTTGTTACAAATTCCATTTGGTCTTCGTTCCTGTGGATAGATTATGCTGATTAAATTTAGCTATCGTAGTGACTTTGATCTAGCTGATGATGTCTGCAGCTTAAGTTGTACCTGTTAACTTCCTCATTCATGTAGATCTTCTTGTTTCTTTCCTTCCATGTAGAATAAATCAGAGAGTATCTTGAAGATTTTTTAAATCCTCTATCTTATCTTGAACTGACTAATAATCAATCCTGCTTTCATAGTTTGATCGCCTTGTTGCATTTTCTGGTATTCCTACACTTACCCTGTTCATTATAATTGATGCGGTGCCTTAGTTCAATGGAGTAGTGATATCCATGAGCTTAGGATTTACCGGCTTGTTATAATAAGTCATTCTTGATTAAGCAGGATTCATATGACATGAAAAACTTGTGCGATTTTCCATTTTATGTTAAGATTCTAGAAGAAGTGGTTGCCTACCCCTGACAATATCTAGGTATGCTCTAAGTCAAGGTGCAGCAACATGTGCTGTAGATGTTGAAAATCCTTTGTGTTGTTGTCAACCATCCACAAACTATTCAAATTCAGTAAAAATATTGCAACACCCTGTACAAAGGAGAAATAATGCTAAAATTATGGAGGGAAAACCTACAGGTAACTTTTTGATTCACTATTTACAGTATTAGCATAAAGACTTTTGAATTTTTCAAACACTTAACCTTCTACTTTCTGGTACAATTAGCCTCTTTTGAGTTGGGAAAAAGATTCTCAATCTCACTGTGCTCCAAATATGCCAATAACGGACAAGATCATCTTTTCAAAGAAGCTTGGGACCTATTTTGAAAATATTGAGTCACGTGTTGATGAGTCATGCAATGATACTGCAGAAATGAAATCTTAATGACAGGTGTTTGTTTTAAGGAATCCTAAATTCACCATTATGAGCATTTGCAGGTGATAGTTACAACTTGTTTGCATTCCCATCAGAGTGCAATTTCTCAGGTTTGAGATTTGGCCTTGACTTGGTGAACTCTGTAAAAGAAGAATCAGAAAAAATTTTGGAAGGTTCTCCATATTCCAAGTAAATCATCGTTTTCATCAGTCGCTATTTGGTCTAAATTTTCCATTGGTGTTCACTATTCACTATGGGTTTTATCCTTCCAGAATGTAGGCTACACACTCATTATATATTGGAGATGTAGTCAATTTTGATAGTATGTGTTCTAGACTTGCCTATTATAGTTTAATAATTCAAGAACATCTAGTTTCATCCAGTAAGTTGAATATAGAAGTAAAAAGAATCTAATATTCTTATAACCGTACATCTACATAATACTATGCTTCTAGTTGATATGATATACTTAAAAATAGTGATAAAATTTGAGGAATACATGTTTAATGGTAATGATATTTCTTAATAAGTAAAACAAAATTTTATCATAAAAGTTATATTTTGTGTAAGATACATATGATAGTACTAGCTACAAAATCTCTTAACATCTTTAATAACTGTGACATGCTTTTGAGAGGGATATTTTGGACAAATGATTGGTGATGCTTTATGATTTACTTGTATAGTTCTTTGCATTAGATACATTAAATGCAAAAGATACTATATTTGGACAAAGTTTGGAGGAATTGTATCTTTCATATTCATTCATTGGTCTACTGTCTTCTCATCGTTTTATTCATACATCTTTGAATCAAGTAGCTTTGTTTCTGAAAATATCATACACGTATTTATATAGTTCACGATAACTTTGTCACGATATATGATACCTGAAATCTATAGTGAGATAACCATTTACATCAAGCTCAAACTCCATTATTGCATAAGGTGGGGTTTCCTAATCGAACAATTACAAGATTCCTGTCAATGTGACGTTCAATTCTCGTAGGAATTCTCACACAAAGGATGTTGTGATATCTTAACATGTCATCAAAGATGATTTTTCATTTTCTTAGTCCCAATAGATCAATGACTCCAGTCTTAGCCAACATGGTCTTGTCCAATATTGCACATCAAATATTGAAAACAGGCCTTCAATAATTCGAGTTTCATAAAGTTTTTAAAATTACAACTGAAAGATCATTCAATAAATACCCCAAAAAGTGCAATTGTTGGACTTTTAACTTTGAATATTTTTAGTGATCATAGAAATCTCTAGTTCATTAGTATGCCAGGAGCAAGTTAAACTTCTACTGATTCTAAATTTATTATTATTATTCATATTCACAAATTATTCATCCAAACTCTAGGGGACAGTGGATGGTCTTGATTGATGCTGCAAAAGGACTTGCGACCCAGCCTCCAGATTTGTCTAAATATCATGCTGATTTTGTTGTGATCTCATTCTATAAGGTACTCATAAACCCATTAATTGGATTTAATTTTGTTAAGAATAATTTCATTTGATGTTGATATTTTGAATTCTTTTTTTCTTTTTAATCCAGCTGTTTGGCTATCCTACTGGACTTGGTGCTCTCATTGTTCAACATGGTAAGCGATTTGTCCTCTGCCACTACGATGGAAACATGGATTATAATGCCTCAGAATTTATGTTACTCAAAAAATGATAGCTGGGTTTTGTCAAGCAAGAACATACTTTTCTCATCGTGCAGTCTATCTCTTGATGCCTTAATGCAGCTCCTCACTTGAAAACCTTGGGTAATATTGCTACAGATTTATATATGGTTGACATCATAGAATATGGGATGGCACCTAAATATAATTTTGGTGTATGCCAAGCCTTTCTGCCTCTATGCAGTAGCAGTTATAAAGTGTTATGCTTGTTCTGCAATTCTAGTACTTTACCCTAACTCTTTTGTGTGCCTGCTTTCGATAGTTTCAGAGTTACATTTAGTTCCCATAAAATTTGAACTTTTATAGTTGCATAGATGGGGAGAGTAGCGGTAAGTTAGTTCTAACTTGAGGAAACGAAAATGTTTATCAGATGAAAGTTCTAACTTGAGGAAATGAAACTGTTTATAAGATGAATCCAGAAAATCCTTATGTAGTTTGCTAAATTTATAAAATCAACAAGGTGGAGAAGAATAGAAAGTAAGTTGAACTAATTATTAAAGCAAGGATATGACTTTGTATCAAGAATTCAAGCCCTATATCTATTTATGATACTAGAAGCTGTTTTGAACAAATTGTTAAGGTTGAATTGGTTTTTTTTTTTGTGTCATATTTGCTACCAATTTAGGCGTAGTTGAATTCTGTTAGTCTTCACATATCTTAATAAGCTTCTACTTGTGGAAGAACACACGTTTGCATAAAAAATGGGCTTTTAGCTGCACCATATAAAACATAGACTTCTGTTGTAGAATAATCTTAAAAATGCTTTAAATTTCCCATTTCACACTTAATTTTCATATTCATTTGAGTTCCAACATTTTGTGATTCTTTAGAAAAATAAGCATTTGCAATTGCACTAGTTCTTTTTGCCCCTCCTCCTACTCATGTGCTCTCTCTATCTTTTTCAATTTCTTGAAATATGGTTATTTGTAATGTAAGCAATATATAATTGAAGCTTTACTTATTTGTAGTTTTGTTTTTCTCCTTAATTATCTCTTTCGTTATCACTATCTTATAGATGCTGCCAAGCTTCTGAAGAAAACTTATTTTAGTGGAGGTTAGTAAAGAATATCATTGCATTATGTATATGAATTTTGCGTGATTCTCTATTATGTGTTAATTTCAAAAGCATTTTAGGCACTGTTGCTGCTTCATCTGCTGACATGGATTTTGTTAAAAGAAGAGAAGGTATTGAGGAGCTTTTTGAGGATGGTACAACATCATTTTTGAGCATAGCATCTATACACCATGGATTCAAAGTTCTCAATTCCCTAACTGTATCTGCAATTAGACGGTGCGTAGACTTGGCCGCGGATTGTTTTTGGTCTGTGATGAAAATTCAAAAACAACTTAACTTTCTTCATTGATTATTTTTTTATTTGTTTGCTGATGCTAAAAAGTTATCATTAAAGGAAGTAAGATGTGCATTTTGTGGCACAAGTTAATACTACATATTTTAATATATGTTAAGAAAGATGTGATGAAATAATATATTTTAATTATTAAGAAAATAAATTAATATTACATTTTAAATATTAGTTATATTAATATGTAATTATGATGAATTAATAAAATAAAAATAATTCTTCACGATTTCATTTATTAATAATGAAAATAAATTGAATTATTGTTAATATTATAAAATTATGAATTATAAATTAAATATAAAAATTGATCATCTTATTCATTAGTATTAGTAAATAAAAAATAAAAAGTTTGTTTAATATATTATTAATTTTTAATAAGTTTGATAGACTAATATTTATTAGTTACTAGTAAAAAGAATTACAATTCATATTAAATATGAGCATACTTTTTAATATAAATTATTCATTTTTAAATCCAATAAATTAATATATTGATAAAATATTAACCAATTCATTAGAATCATACCTACACTACGGTTTGGATAATTTTGAAATATCTCCACTTGTTGACCTTTGCTTATCCATGTGGACCAAATTTGTTAAATGTGTCTTCCTTCAACATGTTTAATGGAAAAAGTTAACGGAAAGGGGTTTGTGGGAATTTGGCAAGTATGAAGGCTTGTCAAGGAGTTTTTAAAGCCATTCAACATGTATCTCATATCATGTCATAGCAAATTAAAGGTGTAATTGGACATACTTGGTCTCTTAATTAGCTGATGAACTATTATCCCACGATAATCTGTTGATAGTGAAATCGGAGGATGGATTTTTGTCCATTTGCATTAATTTATGTCTATCTGTTTAGTGGATACTTCGTATATATGAAGATACATTCTGTGATTTTGATCTTGTTTTGATAGATGGGAATTGGAATATAAAAGAACCATCACCCCTTTTAGTTACCAGGATTAAACCTTAGTAGATGATTCCTACCTCCCTGCCATCAGGTCAAACCCCCGATAGTTATTCTGCGCTTTTCTGTTAGCTTGTTTGTCAACATAATTCAACCTTTGTTGCATGTTGTTTGAGTGTTCAAAACGAGTATAACAGTGAATTGCTAGCTAGCAAATGCGAGCTTGTCATTCATAAGGTGCAATATGATGGACTTCAGCCCTCAACAACCCACACAACAACAGAATATAGCAGCAGAACACGACAACAGAGCAATAAAGAGCACACTAGAACAGTAAAAGAGAAACAGCAACGATATATTGAATAGCAGTAACAAAAGGGGAAAGATAACAATAGACTCAAGCATTCTCCCCCCATTGACGGCTGACGACTCTCAAAAGCAAAATACACGATAAAAATCCCCCTTTTCCCCACCCCAACTGACCTAATATCTTTAATTATCTTTATTTGCTAATTAGCCCCCTATTCATTGCTATTTGGTCTCTCTTCTCTCATTAACCCCTTTTTAGCCTTTCTAGTATATACTAATATAGGCTTAGCTATAGGGTCCCTAACACAATATGATTAAGATGACTTTCAAATTTCATATTTGTGTCACTCTGGTACATGAAACCTTTGAAAAGGAGAATTTGTTGACAATTACTATGTAGGATTGGGTTCTGTCGTAATGCTGGAATCTTCTATTCAAGAACTTGCCAAGGATTAAGGCAGCATCTTTGGTTCCTTATTTTGGGGAAGTAAATGAGAATTTATTCTCTGAAATGAATTAAATTACAATGATCTAATGTGAGTGAGAACTGCAAAATTTTATTTGCTACTCATTGCTTGACCATGAAAATGTTGCTTCTCAGCACAAATCAACTTCACTGTGCTTGTTTGTTTGAAAAGAGCCCTATAATATCTAGAGACAATCTTGTTGAGCCTAAGGCCGTATTTAAAGAAAGACTTGAAGGGTTTCAGCTGTCCCTGACCCCTACACTCTGGTTTTAAATTTTGATTTGGAATCTGATTGTTAGTGACTTCCATAATAGAACAATTTGACTCTTATGATCTTAAGAGTTATTTTACACTGTTGGATGTGCTTTGTATCAAAATGGAAAAGAATTAGAACTAATTTTTTTTATACATTAATTATTATCTTGATCTGATGCTTTTGCAGTACATTGTTCTTGATGTTAACAGCAAATGTACTAATATCTATTCTTTAATGGCCATTTAGGCATACGGCCTCACTTACCAAATATGTCAAGAAGATGCTTTTGGCTTTAAGACATGATAATGGAGCTATTGTCTGCAAACTTTACGAAGGCCATCTTTCAAAGGTTAGTATAACTGGATGTGACGTGAGGTCTGCCTTTGTTATCTTTTTTTGGAAAAATATTGGGACTTTAATTACACTATTTGGAAGGAATGACCAACAGAATGAATCCCGAGTCCGTTACTCTGTAATTACTGTTTCCAACACAAGTGTGGATTTCAAATGTGTGATTGTGTAGTACTTTTTTGGATTTAGCCATTTAAATGTCATATATTTTCTTTTTCATGTGCGTATCATAATGCTCCTGAGCTTATTGCAAATATTTTGTCCACCTTATCTCGGGCATGTTAAATTTCATAAAGAAATCTCCTCAATTTTACAGATAATCTGTAATGGGTCGGGTCCCATAGTGACATTCAACTTGAAAAGGCCAGATGGCTCTTGGTTTGGATACCGTGAGGTGGAAAAGCTGGCTTCCTTGTCTGGAATTCACTTACGGGTAAAATGCAGCAAACACTTACCTTCATATGTAACTTTTTTTTTCCCTTCATTCTTCCCTTTTCCAGTTTTTCTTGAATTCAAAATTTTGCTTTCATTTCTAATACACAATGTTTTGGGAAGACACAGCCAGTTCACACTATCGAGCTATGGATTAGCATGATATCAAATTCTTTTTGTTGAGTGCTATCGTGTGATTGGGTGAAAATGCTGATTTTGATTGATATTAATACCTGAGGAGATTGAATTAATAAAGCATTACATGGCTTTACCTCTTGTTATTCTTAATGTTGTCCATTGTTTTCTGGGACCCTCCAGTGCATTTCTTGCTATGGATAGTGTGGTGGTCATAATGGTGTAATTCCACTGTTTATCTTTATATTTTTTATATTTTTGTTGCAATGTAGTTCAATTTCATGTTTCGTTAGGATAATGTTTCTTGCGACATTCTTTCTTGTATATCTCTGATGAACTTTTGTTTTTCATCTGTTGTCACTCTACATCTTATTTTTTCTTTGCTCCTGTGTGTCTTGTGATGGTGATGTTTGATGAGTTTCATTAATTCTTAAAAACCAGACCACCTACAGATTCCCATGGTTTTTACTCTGCTGGTCCTCTGTTTTTATGTAGACAGGTTGCTTTTGCAATCCTGGTGCATGTGCAAAAAATCTTGGCTTGTCTAATGAGGATCTTCTTTCGAATTTAGAGGTACATTTTAATTGACTGAGTTCTACTTGACATAGAGGGAGGAGAGGAGAGAGGCATAATCAAGCCATTACTCTCTTATGTTGTATTATTTCAATTATAGCAAGGTGAGGCACTTCAGTATTCATTTAAGTTCTATTGTTTTAATTCAGGCTGGACATGCTTGCTGGGATGACAATGACATAATACATGAAAAGCCAACTGGAGCTGTTAGAGTATCATTTGGTTACATGTCAACCTATGAAGATGCCCAGGTAAAAATATGTATTCTTGAGTTTGAGTATCCAAGTGGAACTTTTACAAGAAATATGCTACTCATTATGTATGATCAAAGCTATTTATAACTGTACTAACCTTGAATTTCTTCTGGTTTCTAAAATCTTTTATTTTGGGTACATTGGAAAGTATACTTTTAAATTCTTTAGCAGTCATTTAAAGTGCAATTACACAGCACTTTATCCATTTAAAACAATAACATTGTGTTGTACTATTGAATCTTCATCGATATGAATATGACATTGTTTTCTTGCCTTCAATCTGTACCAAGCAGAAATTTGTTGATTTCATCAGAAGTTCATTTCTCACTCAAACTGAAAATGGGTTTACAGCAAGCTGCAGTTATGTTTCTGAAGGTTTGTCTTTTGTCCTTTCCTTTGCTTGCTTACCAAGTAACTTGTTGAATTTGTATCTTTCTTCATGCGTGCTTAATTTATGGTTGGTTAGTTTCTTAGACAAGTGGACTAAAATCTCAGGTCATACTTCGTTTTCCTTCAGGGCCTTTCTAGAGTGTTATTCGTCTCATAAGGTGTATTTGATATTGGAATTAGATTCGCTTTTCATTTTTGTTACAATAGTGGGGGAGAGAAACATAGATGAAAGTGTATATCAACACAAAAGTGAAGTGAAAAGTCATCGCCTCATTAACTTTTATATAGTTATAATAATATCTGTACGTAAGGGATAATTGGTTATTGGAGTTGGACTACATAGCAATCTAGAATGGAATGAATGATGAAGGAAATTGGAGGGATAAGAGGAAAGAGAGCAGAAAGTGGCATATATTTGGGCAAGAGAGAAAGAAGTAAAGAAAGACAATACAGTTTGAAGAGGGAAAAGAAAGAAAGAAAATGTGAAGAGGAGTTCCATACTCTATTTCAACAATTCAAATAAAACTGCAGACGTATTACTAAGTAGAAAATATGGTAGTTAATGTTGCAAGTAAAATCTAAAACAAAATATGTTCATTTTATTAGCATTATCTGGCAATTTCATTATGACAATTTATAGTGTCACTATTTGGTGTTTTTGTGGAAAACGATGGTAATTAGAAAGTCGTATGGATCAATTAGTAGTGCAATCATTTTGATGCATGGCAATATTGCAATTTAATAATTTATGTTTTCTTATTGGACCGTAGTCTTCATAAGGTTTTCTTATTTAGGCTAGATTTCCTTTTTTTTCAATAAGATATTACTTGTTTTTTCATTTTATCAACAGGAATTCTTCTAGGACTTGTTTCTTTGTTTCTATTACAGATTGGATTTCTCGTAAAACTAGTATAAATGGGTTTTTGCTGGAGAGGTGCAGCAGCAGTTGTACCATGATATTATTCAAGAAGGCCTTTGTTGTAAAACCTAATTGTTCCAGCCTCCATCTACCCCTTCGTAGCCCTAGATTGATGAAAAATAGCTGCCCTAAGTTCACATTAGAAATGATTTGATGCTTGATGCTTTTTAGAATGAAGTGTAGAATTATCTAATAAAACTGTTATTTGTTTTATTTCACATACTAACCGTAATAAGGATAGCATTTCAAAAGATGCAACAATGAATTGATGCATGCTTCAAAACCATGAACTTTTGTTTAGTAGAAGTCAAGTTTTAGGACTTTCACAAATAAATAGTATTAGAAAAGTACTTTGCTTTCATAGCAAATATGCCTACTTTATAAGCAACTATTAGCAAGCACAATTGGCGTAGAGTGAAATTGTTTGGTGAAGCTGTAAAATTTTTCTGGGCTATCTCTGATGGGGAGAAAGCGCTTGCAGTTGTGTGTGTTAAAGAGTGTAATAACTGTTTGCTAGTCTGCAATTTCTTTGCTTTGAATCAAGATATATTATGCGATTGAAATGGCTTATTTTCTTGAGGCCTTTCTGAATGAGAGTAGTGTTGGCTATTATTATTGTGCAATAACAGGTTCTTCTCTATCATAAGATCTACATAGTAAATGAGCAACATTCCTTGTTATAGAGCTTTTCTTGTAACTTAAGGTTTCATATGTTATGCTGATTTAAAACAAAACTTGCAGACCAGGTCAAGAAACTTTCATCTGGATGTTATTACCTCAAGTCTATAACTATTTACCCAATAAAGTCATGTGGAGGTTTTTGTGTGGGAAGTTGGCCTTTGAGCAGTACTGGTAACATGTTTCATATCATAAGTTTCTTTTTGCCTAATATTTTTGTAGATTTCTTTTTAATTGATCATCAATAGACCCCACATTTCTGCAAGATTTTTATTAGAATGTTATAGCTCTTATAATGCTTTATTTGATGTTATATTTAACATCAGATATTAAATACTGAAACTGTCAATTTGAGTTGTAAGTTGGAATCTTTACTTGTTAGCATTGATAGTGTTCAGCCCATAGTGAAGCAGCCTAAGCCTCTTCAAACATATGTGCGTAGGGGTAAGATGGGGAAGGGTACAATTGCCATTTAGGCAGGTTGTTAGTAGTTAGTTATGGAGCGAGATTGTGAGGACAACATATAGATGACTATAGGAGAGAGAGGGAATTATTATTGAAAATATATTGAATTGTATTGGCCTGGGAACTCTTACCAGGAGAGGCTCTACTGCTATAAACCTATTCTATACGTAAATAATACAATCTCTACATTCTCCCCTATCAATTGGTGCTTTCATTGAGGGACCAAGTTGCGTAGAGATTGTATGCAAACTAGGATGGAGGCTAGAGTTTCTACAGTAGAGGCGTCTCTTAGGAGACAGGAATCATCCCTCTCAACCCAAGAGGGGATGGTTAAGTCGCATGATACTAGCTTGAAGGACCTGCGCACACAGCTCAACTCCTTGATGGCCAGCGTCGAAACTCTGACCAAATCCCAGAATTTGTTACAATTGGAAGTAAGGATGGATTTCAGACCTTGATGGCAAAAAACTCGCAGAAACAGAACGTGGGTGGTGACAGTGATGGACCACCGACGTTTACTCAGCATGCGTCCTCCTCTGTAGGGGGGGAGAGACCGGCGTACCACGCGTCGACTTCCGCTGGCGGAGATAGACCGGCAAGTGTCCTACAGAGTGCGGGATTCCGATGTCAAGAAGATCACGTGTTTTCAGCTGCTACCGAACGTGCATGGGAGGAGTATAAGAATGTAGCTCGTCGAGTCGATCTCCCTGCGTTCCACGGTGAAGACCCATTCACATGGGTCATGCGAGCTGAATCATACTTTATGATTCATGAGATCCCACCTAAACTTTGATTGCCAATGGTTTAGATTTGCATGGAAGGGACGACGCTATATTGGTTCATGACTCTCCGTGAGTTTGATCTTTGCATGACCTGGGAGAGGTTTAAGCGTTCGTTGTTTGACCGTTTTGGTGGGAAGGACGAGGGAAATCTGATAGAACAGCTGAAGTCGGTAAATCAGAGGGGATCAGTGGAAGCGTACATTGATGAGTTTGAGAGGGTGGCATCGCAGATAAGACATTTTTTGAAAGAATGGTACATGAGTTGTTTCTTGGGTGGTTTGCGTGAGGAAATAAGAAACAGGGTTAGAAACCATGATCCCCCGACTTGTGCTCAGCTTGTTTCTGTTGTGTGGAAGGTTGAGTGGGAGTTGGTAGGAGAAGGGGTGATACGGCCGGGAGAGTGGAAACACAAGCCTAGAAATTTTCCTACGAGCTTCGGGTCCTGATTGGGAACCTCTACCATGCAGCGTCCCCAGCCAGCCCCCACTGCGGGTAGCACCAAGGGGCACAAGAAATGTGGGCTTATGCTTTAAATGTGGGCAGACTTACGGTCCTGTGCATCAGTGCCCGGATAAGAAGTACAGATTGATTGACTGGGAAGGAGATGAAGCAGATATGGGAATGAGTAATCCGGAACCAACAGAGGCTGAAGGTCAGTTGGAAGATTGGGAGCTAGTGTGTAACTCAGTGGAGTTCAAGGAAATAGGGAAGGACCCAACTTCACCCACGAAGTCCATGGTCTTGATAGGTAAGCTTAATGACAGGCCTATTGTTATTTTGGTTGATAGTGGAGCTAGCCATAACTTTGTGTCCGGCAGGTTGGTTCACATTATGAATATTTCTATTACTCCCACTAAGACGTTTGGAGTAAGGTTGGGTGATGGACATCGATCCTTCTCACAAGGAATTTGCAAGGAGATTAAGTTGGAGTTGGATGGAGAAAGGTTTGGTGTAAATGCTTATGTTTTTGACATTGGAGGACCCGACTTAATCCTAGGGGTGGCTTGGCTAGAAACATTAGGGGAGGTAAGGGTTGATTGGAAGAAGATGTGCATGACATTCACTTGGAGGGGTGCAGAAATCACTTTGCAAGGAATTAACATGCAAGCTTCTTCCCCTCATGCATTACAACAGATTTTAAAGAATCGGGATGTGGAAGTCGAGGGGTTGTTGTGGTCTATGGGATTCAGTGGGTCTTATCCTGATGAGTTGGGAACCTTGGATGCAGTAAAACTTAAGGAGTTGAGAGCTGTTCTATTCAGATTTGATTCAGTTTTTCAAGAGTTTAGAGGATTGCCACCTAGAAGGGATCATAACCATGCAATCAACTTGAAGGAGGGGGCAGCACCTGTGAATATCCGACCCTATAGACATGCTCATCACCACAAGGATGAAATTGAGAGACGTATTAGAGAATTGCTGGATACTGGGGTCATTATGCCTAGTATTAGTCCCTTTTCAAGTCTAGTCATCCTTGTCAAGAAGAAGGATGATTCTTGGCGAATGTGTGTCAACTACCGAGCCGTAAATAAGCTCACGGTGCCGGACAAATTTCCTATTCCAGTAGTAGATGAGCTGATGGAAGAGCTACATGGGGCTAAGTATTTTTCCAAGGTAGACTTACGGTCGACTTTCCATCAAATCAGAGTGAAGGATCAAGATGTCTACAAGATTGGGTTCCGTACTCATGAGGGGCATTATGAATACCTTGTGTGGCATTATGAATACCTTGTGATGCCTTTTGGACTCATGAATGCACCTGCAACATTTCAATCTACTATAAACTCCATTTTTAAACCCCTCTTATGGAAGTTTGTTTTGGTTTTCTTCGATGATATACTGGGACAACATTTGGAGGATTTGGCTTGTGTATTACAGTTGTTACTGGACAACCAGTTGTTTGCAAATAGGAAGTCCTGCATTTTCGGCCAAAATTATGTAGAATACATAGGCCATGTTATATCTAGTGAAGGGGTAGCCATGGACCCATCCAAGATCAAGAGTATTGTGGAGTGGCCTATTCCTAAGAATGTAAAAGGAGTGAGAGGGTTCCTGGGACTCATCTGGTACTACCAGAAATTCGTCAAAGATTACGGTAAACTTGCCAAACCCCTTACCGAACTTACAAAGAAAGATGGTTTCAGCTGGGGAAGGGAAGCCCAGGAAGCATTTGAAGAATTGAAGAAGAGGATGACTAAACCTGTTCTAGCCCTACCCGATTTTTCCAAAGAGTTTTCCCTTGAGTGTGATGCTTCGGGAAGGGGCCTAGGTGCTGTCTTACTTCAGGAGGGTCGCCCATTAGCTTATTTAAGAAGGCTTTAGCTGAATCAACTTACTTTAAGTCAGTTTATGAGAAGGAAGTTATGGCAGTGGTGATGGCCATTCAGCATTGGAGACACTTCCTAATGGGGAGACATTTTAAGGTTTATACCGACCATAAGAGATTGAAGCACTTATTAGACCAGAGGATTCCCTCTATAGATCAACAGTGTTGGTAGGCCAAATTGTTGGGTTTGGATTTTGAAGTGATCTATAAACCTGGAAAGTTAAATGGAGCCGCAGATGCCTTATCAAGGGTAGAAGATGATAAGTTAATATTTTCAGCTATTTCAGCTCCCTTTTGGCTTGAATTGGTTGTAGTCCGGTAGGAGGTCAAGGAGGATACTAAGCTTCAATCAATCATGATAGCTCTTCAACAAAACCCTACTTCTAAGCCTGATTATCAGCTAAGAGACGCTCTATTGTTCTACAAAAATAGACTAGTCCTTTCAGCCACTTCAGTATTAATACCTCAGTTTTTGCATGTGTATCATGCTTCACCTTTAGGTGGACATTCTGGTTTCCTTAAGACTTACAAGAGGTTACCTGGTGGATTGTTTTGGCTAGGAATGAGGAAAACAATACAAAAATTTGTGCGGGAATGTGTCATATGTCAGAAGAGTAAATATATAGACTTTGCAACCACTGCCCATTCCTAAGCTGATTTGGGACTTTATTACGGGGCTCCCTAAATCTCATGGCTATGAAGTCATCTTGGTAGTAGTAGATCGCCTATCCAAGTATGCCCATTTCCTACTCCTCAAGCATCCTTTTACTGCAAAAACCGTGGCTGAAGCATTCATCCGAGAGGTAGTAAAGTTGCATGGCATTCCTAGTTCCATATTAAGCGATAGGGACCCCCTCTTCACTAGTAATTTTTGGAAGGAGATATTCAAATTGCAAGGGATTGTATTGAAGATGAGTTCTTCCTATCATCCGCAAACGGATGGACAAACGGACGTAATCAGTAGGTGCCTAGAAACCTACCTTCGTTGCTTTACTTTCGAACAACCTAAAACTTGGTCTTATTGGATACCTTGGGCTGAATATTGGTATAACACCAATTACCATATTTCAACTAGAAAAATCCCTTTTGAAGTTGTTTATGGCCGCCTTCCACCTACTTTGCTGTAGTTTTCTCAAGGGAAAACATAGGTAGAATCGGTGGCATTGGCCTTGGTTGATAGGGATGAGGCTTTATGCCAACTCAAGCATAACCTATTGAGAGCACAATCTATGATGAAGAAGGTTGCTGATGTTCACAGAAGGGAGGTTACCTTTAGGGAAGGAGACTTGGTTTTTGTTAAGCTCAGGCCACATAGACAACTTACTGTCGCAAGGAGAATTTGTCCTAAACTTTCAGCAAGATATTATGGCCCCTTTAAGGTCATTGGAAGGGTTGGTCAAGTTGCCTATAAACTACAACTCCCACCCACGTCTAAAGTACACCTAGTTTTTCGTGTTTTACAGCTGAAGAAAGCCTGGGTGATCATCCTATTGAGCATGACCTCCCTCACGGATTAGAGATAGATTCTATAGATTTGTCTACACCAGAAGTAGTTCTAGCCTCCCGCATGTCTAAATCTAAGGGCAGCAATAGTCTACAGTGGCTTGTTTGTTGGAAAAACAAACCAGCTGAAGAGGCAACTTGGGAGGATGCAGATTTTATTAGAGGGCAGTTTCCTTCTCTTCACCTTGAGGACAAGGTGCCTATTGAGGAGGAGGGAATTGTTAGCATTGACAGTGTTCAGCCTATAAGCCTCTTCAAACATATGTGCGTAGGGGTAAGATGGGGAAGGGTACAATTACCACTTAGGCCAGTTGTTAGTAGCTAGTTATGGAGAGAGATTGTGAGGACAGTATATAGATGACTATAGGAGAGAGGGAATTATTATTGAAAATATACTGAATTGTATTGGCCTAGGAACTCTTCCCAGGAGAGGCTCTACTGCTGTAAACCTATTCTATACGTAAATAATACAATCTCTTCGTTCTCCCCTATCATAACTCATGGATACTTGTATCATTGGTTAAAATGTTACTTTGTTTCTGGATAGGCTTGCTACATGATCGGGAATGGCTTCTTCAAAATTTATCTGGTGATATTCTTACACAGAAAAAGGTAGTTTGACCTTGTTGCACTAGCTGTGTTCTCATGCAATATTATATAGAATGAGTTTAGCAGTACCTTGTATCAAGTCATCCCAATCATATATATGTCCAGATACATACCTGATTGGACATAAGAACTGTTATCCATTCTGATACCCGAGCAAGCATTTAGGTATTAAGTATTCATGTAACAAGTATTAATGTTCAAAAAATCTTAACAAATAGGAGCAGGCTTCATATTTCATTTCCTGCTTTGTTTATACTTCCTTTTCAACTTTTTTTGAACTTTTCCCTGTATAAACTACATAATATGCATCCCAACAGTCCATCTCACACTAGAGGACAAATGTTAAATAAAAATTATTGAAATGGAACTCTAATCTTAAGTTTTGATTAACTTTGGACTGAGTCCTACAGAAATCACATTGACGGTAGCTATGATTTAATTTTGACAGTTTTCCTGCTTTTCTTCATTTAGTTCTATTTTAAAGTAAAATATGCTTCTTATTTGTTTCATTGGAGGCAATACTATGTTGCTTAGTAATTATAGTACAATTTTTTGTAGATTACCTTATAGAAAGAAAGGTTCGAACCACATCAGTCACATACTATGTGAGCTCAGAAGATGTTTGTCATATTTGAATATGAAAGTTGCTATGTAGACCTTGTTGAACTGGATTAAAAAGAATAAACAGAACAGAAGATATGTATAACTCCCCATTGCAATTAGAAGTTCCAAGGTTAAAAGAGGGATGGAGGGGAAAGAGACAAACATCGTTCCTAAGTAGAATACTGTCAGAATAGTGAATGACCTGAAATATTATGCTTCATTCCAACTAACAAACGTTACTTGAACAGTTGATGCAATTACATTGTGTACACTTTTGCTTATTGTTTTGTGGTTAACTCTAGAAATTTCCTAAAGTCTTGATTGTTATTATCCCATGGAAATTCAAGTGTTGTTACATCTGAATTTCTTTTCCAGGTTCCCGAAATGTGCTTAATCAGTACTTTTATTGACCTTGATCAAGGGATGATGTTTGTGGAGTCTCCTCGATGTATTGGAAAATTGCAGATTAACCTACAAACAGGCTCATGCCTTGGCATGGGGGAAGAAATTATAATGCATGGCCAGAGGTGTGTACTAGATGCATATGAGTTATTTTATTTTTTTATTCTAGAATCTACTTTATGAGGCCTTCTTATGTGTTTTACAGCTGGACATGGCTATTACAAGCAAGTTTAAGACTCTAGAAGTAAATTATAGTTGAACTTATAAAACCATTTGAAGTTGGTTCTTATTCTCTAACTGCACTGCCTCTAGAAAACTGTATGCAGCAAAGTTTCATCTTATATAACCTTTCCATCATGTTCTTCAAGTTTAGCTTGCGTTCTTATCTTGAGCATTCCGACATTATGGACCTGATGGTTCTTTTATTGAATAACAGATATAAAGTATGTCCTTATGAAGCTGATGTCAACTTATGGTTTAGTGATGCTGTTGGCTGTGCTTGCACTTTGATACGTTCTAATTCCCATACATCTTGCTTGAGCAAGGATAGTATTACGGGATTGTGCAGAGAAGTGGAGAGCAGATTGAATTTTTCCAATGAAGCTCAATTCTTGTTAATATCTGATAACAGTGTATCAGACCTCAACAGCAGACTAAAATCAAGTATGTTCTGCTGCACTAGCATATGTTGACTTAGCAAGCTCATAATTCTTACTCTGACCATGAACCATGTCCATTTCCATGATTAACTGAGCTTTAACTTATATTCAGAAAATAAGTGAACTTATTGTTCCTGTTGGTCGTAAAGGATTGATCTTGTGCAAATGCATAGAATTGCATTATTTGCAAATAGAATATTCCAGCATATAGATGTGCTAGATATCATGAGTTTGTTTGCTAAGTAATGTAACCTTGTATTGTGTAGCATAAAATCTTCTTAATATGAACTATGAACTTCAATCTATGCGTTGTGTTATTTTGGATAGAGATTAATATTCTGAACCATGTGAAAAACCTTGCTCTTGCACTTTTTTTTTATGATAGTCACTTCTGTAACATTGTTCGTGTCTGGTGAAACTGCTGCTTTGAATTGCCATAATGAATAGTGAAACTTAAGAGCATCTTTGCTGTTGATGACTTGAATTTGTTTGCATTCAATTTGTCAAATTTTTGTATTTTCTATGTGCATTCTTATGTCCTTCAACTGTTTCTCTTTAGTAGAATTGACAATTCTTTAAAAAATATGTGGATCCATTCTTCACGTCACGGAAATTTAAAACTAGATAGTGATTTCTGCCTTCATTACCACACTAGGTTAGAAACAACTGAATCCTATTGCATTGTGAATAAGACAATTCTGATCAATCGTATTGCACTGTATCGGTTTGACATTATACTCTGAATCAAGTTAAATGAATTCTAATTTAAATATTCACTAGTAATGCAAATGCATTTTATTCTGTTCTGTTGAGTAACTGACACCAAATACCTTGTAAAAATATTGAAGTTGTTGACAGTGTTTTGTAGTAGCATTTGGGGTATGAGCACGATATGAAGGCTTAGGGTGTGCCTTGATGCTTTCCATATAGGTGATCATTTATTTTCTTGCTACCACGTCTGCAAACATTTATCTTCTAGCTACCACATGTCTGCAAAACAAGAAACTTTGCTATCTGTACTCTTTGGTTTCGATTTGGCTTTAAGTCTTATATTCGGGCAATAACCACTATTGATTATGGCAGATGCTCAAAAGGGAACTCTGGCAACATCAGCTGAAGTCAACCCAATGAGATTTCGACCTAACCTTGTCATATCTGGGGCTGAACCTTATGTGGAAGATAGATGGAGAAGTCTCAAAATTGGGAATAATTATTTTATGGTAGGTTCTATGCGCTTTGAATTTGATTGGACTAGATTTCAGATTAAATACAAATGCAGAGGCTAAGCTGATTTCTTGCATGGACAACTCATCCTGTTGCAATGATATAACTTTGTGCTCACAATGTGTTTCTCTATATCAAAATTCATCATTGACAATTTCCATTTGGATAATATTACATAGATGACATATGTGTGTTAGCTACATCGATCTGTGTAATAAATTCTGATGTTGGTTGCATCAAACAAGTAATTATCAGATTTTGAAAGTAAATTAATTCTCTAATAAACGAGTAATTGTTCAGAGATAACTTCTGGAGTTTGGACAAGTAATCTCACTCTTTCTTTATACCAGTCCTTGGGTGGATGCAACCGCTGCCAGATGATCAATCTTGTTCATCAAGATGGACAAGTACAGAGGTTAAACGAACCTTTGAAAACTTTATCATCGTATAGGAGACTAAAGGTGAGCTATGAAAATATACATTGAAACTCATTATAATTTGTTCTAGTGCTCGTGTAAACAGTTTTATCTGGAAACAGGGGAAGATTTTGTTTGGCATACTTTTGCGACTTGAGATGCGAGAAAACGGCAAGCTACAGAATGATGCATGGCTGCGAGTGGGTCAAGAAGTACATGCATATAGATGATAAAATCTAGTTACAGAGTCAGTACAGTAGTAGAAAAGTAGAGTTGTGATATCATCTAGTTGTAAAGACAATACAGCAGAAAAGTTGTTCTATCAAAAGAAGAACAGCATCACACAAGAGTTAATATAGCCGTCAGCCAGAAGAACTGATGTACAATAGGACAGCTTTCCCTTCTCCATAGTTGGGGTAGTGGAACTTTCTTCTGAAAGCATTGATAAGAACTGAAGCAATTCAACTCTAAGGTGATTGAATGACTTGTCTTGATGATCAATGGTCTATCTGCATTGTGATGGATTCTACCGATATTCCTCTTTCCGAACAACACACACAAGTACAAATAATGGACTAAAAATGTATGTTTATACTTCTTGGTCACAATTGACCTGAAAATAACAAAGATAAGACACTAGAATTTGAGGTTCTAGCTTCTCCAGCCTTTTGGCTCAAGTAATATAACAATGCCAACCACACCCCATGGACCCCTCCCTCCTAAAACTTGACAGAACTACCCTTTACTCTTTCTTATCAGTAACAGCCTCCGTACCCTTGGACCTTGACTAATGGTCAATTAGGTTATACGGCTCCCAAGTTGTTTCTTCATTCGGCAACCCTTCTCAACAAATCAAAACCTCCTTAATTTTAGACTGCAACTCAGTTCTCACTCTCAAAAAAGCTGCTAGTTGGATGAATAACTCCAAATTAGGAATGAGATCCCTTGGCCAACTTGCTGTCTGTTGATGCCTACGAGCGAGCTGTCTTCAACTGTGAAACATGACATATTGGATGTATCTTGGATTTTGGTGGTACGGCAAATTCATATGCCACTGATCCTACCCTCCGTACCACTGAAAATGGCCCATAGAACTTAGGAGACAGCTTTTCATTCACTCTTTTAGCCAAAGATTGCTGTCTATAAGGGGCTAATTTCAAATAAACACTATCTCCTACTGCAAACTCAATGGCCCTCTTATGCACATTAGCCCTTGCCTTCATATATTGCTGAACTGTCACCAAATGGTTTTTCAACTCTTCTAATCATGGCATCCCTATCTTGCAGCATCTATTCCACACTAGCCACCACATTTTTCTGCGTCCCATATCTTAAAATTGATGGTGGTTCTCTCCCATAAACGACCTTGAATGGTGAAGTCCCCAAGGAGGAGTGGAAAGAGGTATTATGGCAGTATTCCGCCCAATGTAACCATTTATACCATTGAAGAGGCTTATCTCTAGTAAAACAGCGAAGATAGGCCTCTATCGTCCTGTTAGTGACCTCAGTTTGACCATCCGACTGAAGGTGGTAGGCTAAACTTCGGTTTTAGTTGAGTCTCCGCCGGCCTAAACAACTCCTCCCAGAATTTACTCAAGAAGACCTTGTCCCTATCTGACACCAGAGATCTCGAAAGACCATGGAGTCGGACAATATCTTTGGTAAAAAGCGCTGCTACGTATCCTGCCGTGTAAGGATGTTTTAAAGGAACAAGGTGAGCAAATTTGCTCAACCTGTCCACTACCACTAGGATGGTGTCATAACCTCCAGATTTTGGTAACTCTTTTATAAAATCAAGGGATAAATCCTCCCAAATTTGATTGGGAATTGGCAATGGTTGCAGCAGTCCCGTAGGGGTTAAAGCTACATATTTCTGCTGTTAGCAAGTGGCACAATCGGCTACATATATAGCTACCTGTTTTTTCATCCTTTCCCAATAAATTTCTTTTGCCAAATTCTTATAAGTTTTTAAGGTTCCTCCATGACCTATTAAATGAGACTCATGTGCTTCCCTTAAAAGAAGTGGAATATATTTAGAATTTCTACTAAGCACTAATCTTCCATCATACATTAATCTACCATGCACCAAGGTAAAGGGTAGCTTACTGGTAGCATCTTTGGAGATTTCAGTCTTCAGATCCTTCAATTGACAGTCCTCTTCTACCTCCTGCAAGATGTCAGTTATGTTAACCCCTTGAGAAATTCCCATGAGCTGACAGTCTACTAAATCCCCCCTCTTTGATAAGGCATCAACAACCTTGTTACTCTTTCTAGGTTTGTATTCAACCCTGAAATCATATCCCAGCAGCTTGGTAACCCACTTCTGTTGGTCCACCGCAATCAATCTCTGCTCTAGTAAATATTTGAGGCTCTGTTGGTCAGTTCTGATGATGAACTATTGCCTCAGCAAGTAGGGTCTCCACTTCTTAATCGAGAGGACCATGAGTTCCCTCTCACAGACTGATTTTTCACGGGCTCTAGGTGACAGGGACTGGCTGTAATATGCGATAGGCCTACCGTTTTGCATCAACGCTGCTACTAAACCGATACCAGAGGCGTCAGTCTCCAAGATGAATGGTTGCTGAAAATTAGGTAGAGCCAAAACTGGTAATGAACACATAGCAGTCTTCAGTTGCTTGAATGTAATTTCAACCTCCTCCGACCATTTGAACCTGCCCTTCTTCAATAATTGTGTCAACGGAGCAACAATCTTCCCATAGTCTTTCACGAACCTCCTGTAATACCCTATCAGCCCCAATTATCCTCTTAACTCCTTAACGCTTTAGGTTTAGGCCAATCCCACATAGCTTGAATTTTGTTTGGATCTGCTGAGACCGCCTTCTCTAAGATAACATGTCCCAAGTATTCAAGCTCCAACTTAGCAAACATACACTTCTTCATATTTGCATATAATTGATTCTCTCTCAATATCTCCAACGCTTCTCTCAAATGGTCTACATGGTCTTCTAAGGTCTTACTGTAAATCAATATATCATCAAAAAATACTAGCACAAACTTTCTCAAAATCATGCTAAACACCCTATTCATCAAAGCTTGGAAGGTGGCAGGAGCATTAGTGAGCCCAAATGGCATCACTAAGAATTCATAGTGTCCATGGTGTGTCTTAAAAGCTATTTTTTCCACATCTGTTTGGTTCATTCTGATCTGGTGATATCCAAACTTTAAATCCAGCTTAGAAAACACCTTAGATCAATATAATTCATCTAATAGTTCATCTATCATAGGTATAGGGAATTTATCTAACACTATAGCCTCATTTAAAGCCCTATAATCCACAAAAAATCTCCAACTGTTATCTTTTTTCCATACTAATAAGACAGGACTTGAGTAAGGGTTGAAGCTAGGCTGAATAACTCTTGCTGCTAGCATCTCCTCCACTAGTATCTTAATTTTTGCTTTTTGACATTGAGGATACCTATAAGGTCTGACACTTATAGGTCTTTCAAATGTATAGCATGATCTATATCTCTAGAGGGTGGCAGCCCCTACGGCATGTTAAAGACTTCTTCTTAACTACCCAACAGAGACTGCACACCATCAGGTAATAAACCCAACTCCTTGCCTCCATTTTGCTCCAAAACACAAATATATATCATGAACAAATTATCTTCTTCTTTAGTTTGCTTCATTAAGGTTTTTAAGCCTATCAATCCCCTAGTAAGGCTTGGATCCCCCTCAATAAAACCCAATTCCCGTTTTCTCGAAATTTCATAGTAAGTTGCGCCCAATCAGTGACTACCTCTCCCAAAGTCTGTAACCATTTGACCCCTAGTATCAAGTCACATCCATTAAGGGTCATGGGCAAATATTCTTCGGTTATGGTGTATTGTTGCATGTTAGGCCCTGTTTCTGGAGTTTAACATTCAGAAAATCATAAGACTTATCATTATCGGGTCGTCTTCTCAAAACTCCCCTTTTCTAGGCTCGGCTCAGCTCTTAGAACAGTCGACTACTACGATGATAGTCGACTAGTCCATTTCTCCCTTTCAACCTGAATACCTCAAGAATTAGCGTTGGTGAGTCCACATTTCACACATATACCTGCTTCGGGGCTATTAGTATAACTTTTCCTATAAGCATCCAAACTAGGGTTTCTTTGGATAGATTGAAAGAGGACTTCAAGAGCTACAACTTTCATGAAGACCTCGAAGGCCAATTTTATCTTCTGAAGGGTCGAAAATAGGGACGAAGATAACCATGAACAGTAACCAAAACGATAGCGTGAATAGTAACACAGACGATACTCTGTGAACAGTAACACAAACGATACTCTGTGAACAATAACACAGAGGAAGTCTGTAAACAGTGACGCAGATGATACTCTGTGAACAGTATCACAGAGGAAGTCTGTGAACAGTGACACAGACGATACTCTGTGAACAGTAACACAGAGGAAGTCTGTGAATAGTAATACAGACGATACTCTGTCAACAGTAACAAAGAGGAAGTCTGTGAATAGTAACACAGAGGATATTTTTCAACTCATATTACTTCTTAACTCCTTCTTATAATCCTTGGCCTATGATCTATTTTCTGTGGTTGACTTTTATTTTCTGTGTTGACCATTTATCATCTGTGGTCTATCCTCTATGTTCTATCTTCTATGTGATGACGTGTCCTCTGTGTTT
>JANQAP020000103.1:1042032-1052598 GCA_026874005.2 Erythroxylum coriaceum
CGTGTTATCATCTATTATGTGTGAGATGTTTTAATAAAATTTGTTTTGTTGATGAACATTGAGTGTCTTCTGAATTATTTTTTTAATTGAATTGATTGATTTCTAGGTGCAGAACTAAGGATTGATTCGTTCAACAGCTAGATTAATAAAATATGACATTCAGTTTTATTAATATGTCATATTTTATTAATCACAAGTAACAATTATGATTACCTTCTTTATGTTAGAGTTGGAAATTCTAAGAAGATGTTCAGCTAGATTAATTGCATGTCATACATGTATATCTTGTTCATTGGTTTCTTAATTCTTAATGCTATCAGTCAATTGAACTTATAATCGTCTCTAGGTTATTGGTTGATAAGAATGTGTAGAATACATATTTCTATTCATTTACACTTACGAGAAAACATCCCCCAATGAATGTTTATTGATGAATTGAATTTTATATCAAGGATCTATTTTAGTGTGACAACATCGATGACCCGAAACTAAGGTTTGTCTATTAATTTTCAGAACCAATTACTTTTGTTAATTTTCGATTTTTGTTATTTCTACATTCTTAATTTTATGTGAATTGAAACCCCCCCTTCGTTACTTTATTTTAGTTTTGAACTCGTAAACTCTCTACTGTTAAAATTCCTTGTGGGAACGATACCCACTTTCTACTACTACATTAATTTGAATTAATGAAAGTTTATTTCTTTTTAATTTGGTTGCAGGCGACAGCAGTACTACATAGTCGCGAAAGCAACTATGGCAAAATTCCTAACTATCATTGGGCAAAATGTTTCCTATGGGGTGGGGTGATGTTCAAATAAAATTTAGGAATTAAAGAAATAAAACATAAAAATAATCTAATATTTATAAATGAACAAGCATATTTCAAATTTTAGTTTAGTCATACAATTTTGACATATCTTGACAATTCGAGACATTTAACAAGTTGAATGTAGAAATCCAACTAGTCAGTTCCTACTTATCCCTTTTAATCTTAGAGATTGAACTAATTCAATTCTAACATCAAGACATATTAAAATACAAAGAGACACAACCAATAACCAAAATTTGTTTAAAAAACATCTAAACTAACCCATATAAGTCTAAATGAACCACTAATTCTACTTATCACCTTCAAATAATCAAAGATGTCTCTAATCAAATAAGAACGTGACTAAACAAAATCAGAAATTTAGCAATTGCATAACTCATCTCGATAATAAATTTAATTAATATAGAAAAATGGTATCCCAATTAGTCAGGATTGCATATCTAAACTAAAATTGACAATTAAGCATAACTTAAGCATAGTAAATCAGAAACAAAGGGAACAAGGTTTCAAGAAAACTCATTTGATGTGCTATAATTTTGTAGACCTTGAAACAACCTTTTAAGGTCTAAAAATTCCTCCACTAGCCTTGAACCAACTTGAAACAGGTGGGAATTGGTTTCCTTTTCACCCCCTAAACACTCTTTGTAGCATTCCTAGATTCAACACACTTTGGAAGGAAGGCAACCACTCAGAACTCTCCCCTTCACGTGACTATTTGTTATTTTTCTTCCTAACTAGTCCATTGGTTTTATAGCCTTAACAAGATGCCCATAGGTTAAACTCTACTAGATTAAAGGTGATTTCCTCTTATCTAATCCATTTTAGATGGATTTTGAAGTTGAAAGCATCAGGTGGGGTGACTCCTTCTTCCCTCAATGCTAGTTTTATTTTTCTTATTTACTTTCTTCTGTCAGATTGATTTTCTTATCGTTAGGCTCTTATTCTTTTTGTTGTTGGCTTATTTTTCTATTGGTTGTCTCTTATTCTTTTAGTTAGGTTTTGTCTCTTTTAGTGATGGACTGGTTCTTTTGCTGCTACTTCTTGGATGTTCGGTGAGTTGTTTCTTTTTATACTTTGTTTTTTAGACTAAACTTTGCTTTGGGTCTTTGGAATTTATTTCTGGTAGGTTTTCTTTTCACCAAGCGTATAAGAAAATATTCAATATAAATTATATCTCTTTTTAAAAATATAATATGGAACTAATCAACTTGGGTTGTTAATAATAAAATGCAACAATTTTTACCCAAATGTGCTATGTAAACAATTTTAAACAATATAAAATATGAGTATAAAATATGTGATAATTTACACTTATTACTTTCACTCCAATTTACCCCCTAATGTTTCCAAATGGAGCAATTTGCCTAAAACAATGTTAACTCTGTCAAATTGATGTTATATCCTTTTTAAATCTGTCCATCTAGGCATGCCATGAAGGCCACATAAGGTTGTGTATATAAATAACAAATTTTATCTTAATATTAATTCATCTTTTATTAATTTTTTAGAAATTGAAATTGATTACGTTTTTATCTTTTTTCCCTTAAAACTGGACTGAATCCCTAATTTTCCTAACCAGATTGAATGCCTTCTCTTTCCTTACCCTAATTTGCTTCTTCTTTGCTAATTGTGCTTTTAGATCACTCTTAATTCACAAATTTCCACGATGGCCTTAAACACTATCCAGTACAACTTCCTCCTAATATTGGCATTGACCTTTGATTGTTTCCAAATAGCAGTATTAGGGCACACAAAGATACTCTCTGATTTCATAGCTCCACCAAATGTCTTTATCCTTGTGAATGCCATCTTATTTACTTACACAAGCATGAGAGCTCTCATCAATGCTAAACCACCTCGAGTTTTCACAGTCACAAAAGCAATTATGGAAGAACTCCTAGCTCTCAACAAATAAAATGTTTCCTATATGGTTTTATATTACCCATCATGCACTAAAAACCATCCTCACACTTATCACATATTTGTAGAACTTTTTTTTAAGAAAAGGGTAATAAATTAAGCCGTAAAAGGCATAAGCAAAATGTACACTTGCTACAAAGAGCACTACATGAGTCTACAATTGGAATATGATCTAAAACACAATCCCCATTACAACTTCATACAACTTAGAACCATACTTGGCTCAAACATTCCATATTTTATTGTAGTAATCTAGACCTTGACATTAGACAGTGTGTAAGTTGATAAAGTTTCTAATTTGCTGAAGAGTTCTACTGTTGAATTGTTGCAAAGATAGAGCTTTATCCTATAAAATGTGAGAATTCCTTTCTTCCCAGATAATTTTGACTAGAAAGGCCATAGACAAGTTAAAACACCACTTGATAGTATTATTGGGATGAACAATAGTAGTACACCACCTTTTGATGGAATTCCAATCAGCTGGTGCATGATGAATGTAACATTTTGTTAGCAATGATTTCCATGTATCAGAAACAAATTGACACTAAAAAAAGAGGTGATTGTTGCTTTCTTGATCACTCATGCATAAAGAACATATGTTTGGGGATATTAAGAAACCTTAGCTTATCCAGAGTTCATAATTTGTCTTTCATAACTAACCATAACATGAAGGATGCTTAAGGAAGACATTATTTGTGCCATAACAGTTAAGTCCATGATGTGTAATTAGATTGTCTTGAAAAACACTTCCTACAAAACTTGTTTGTGAAAATCCCATTGCTATTGTGTTTCTAAATGGTTATGTCCTCTTCATCATTCAAATAAGTTCTAATAATTTCAATGATGATAAAGCTTGGAATAGAGTAGAGGCTGAAAAGTTGTTTGTCAATTAAAGTCTTTTTAATAGCTGAATTCGACCTGATGACTGGCTTGAGAATTTCCATCTCATGTAAGCAGTGTAAAGGACCATATGATAAGCAATTGTAATACTAGAATTTAGATGAATTGCCATCTTTAATTAGGTGAATAAATTCCTTCCTTAGTGAGCTTCTAGTTTTTAGTATTGCTTTTACAGAAGAAGCTACAAATGTGTTGATTTCAAAACCTTGGATGTCACTATTTTTTATGTGAACTTCATGCACTCATTTACACCATAGAGCCTGATTATTTGTCACGAGTCTCTTTAATCTCTTTGCGAACATAATATTGTTCATTAGTCGTAGAGATATTATTCTAAGTCCTCCATTATTCTTAGGCATACACACCTCTTACCATTACATCTTGGCCTTTCTGAACACCAAATTATTTTCGTTGTAGAGAAATTTGCTACAAGCCATCTCAAATTATCTTAATGATCTTCCTAGGAAAGGAGATATGGGCAGCCTAGAACAAATTAACGGAATTGATGACAAAGTTGATTAATTGAGCCCTCCCAGCCACAGAAAGAAAATTGACACTCCAAGATGAAAGTTTGTTATTGATTTTATCCATAAGAATGCTGAAATCTCTTGTGGATAAGTTGGAAGTAGAAATAGGAATACCTAAGTACAAAATGGGAAGTGATTGCATTCTGAAATTAGTAATTGAGTCGACTATACATTCTTATGCCCTAACAGACTTAGATAAGAAGAAACTACTCTTGGAACAATTAATCTTTAAACCTGAGAGCCTTTTAAAAATCTATAAGGCTTCTATGAGTGCAAGAATAGAAACTTGATTAGCTTTGGATAAAAGAATTAGATCATCTGTAAAGCAAAGATTAACAATCCTTAACTTCTTGCATCTAGAATGAAATTTGCATAGCTAGTTCTCTCCACAATTCTACTAAGAATCTTGTTGAACACCTCTATTACTAGAGCAAAGAGATATGATGAGATTGGATTGCCTTGGTGAATCCCTTTATAGCATATAAAGTGTTTAAAGGAAAAGGTAGAAATACACTGTAAGATCCATTACATAAATATATCAGGAAATTCCAAAGTATGTGAAGTGTTTAAAATGAAATTCAAATACACACTATCATAGGCTTTTTTAAGTCCACTTTCAATAGACAGTTCTTGCTACTCCTTTTTCAGTCATAAGTTTTAACCAATTCTTAAAGTAGGAATATGTTATCCCCCTATGATCCTACCTGGAATGTAAGCCCCTTGTGACACATCAACGTATTTGTGGAGAACCAATTCAGTTTTTGAGCTAGTATCTTTGCAATAATCTTGTACACAATATTACAACAAATGTTGGTCGATAACTAGAAAAAGAAGATAACTGCTAATCTCTGACAGAAGCCTCCCTTTGTTAAAGAATTCAAGAACATTGCTGACTCAGTGCTTAGTGAGATTCCAGGACATGTGAAAGAAGTAGGGATTAAAACCATCAAGTCCAGGAGCTTTATGGGAATGAGAGATTTTAAAGAACTCTCAATATCTTATATGGTGATAGGTCTGCAAAGAGAATAAGCTTCCTGTGGAGTAATGCACTCTCTCATGATTTCTTTCAATAGTGTGCAAGAGGAATTAGCATTCGTAAGAGTGTTCATTAACTTAGAGATGTAGTCATGAGCACCTTGCAACAATGAGGATTGAGTATCTACATTATGATTATTGAGTTGCAAGGAGACAATCTTGTTGTTACTCCTCCTAGAAACCACAACTCTATAAAAATAGGCAGTGCTTTGTTACCAAATTTCATCCATTGCAATCTTGATCTTTGTCTCATAGTTGAGTGATCAAATAAGAGAGCCTTAACAAAATGCTGCATAGTTATCCTTTCTTTAATTAAAAGAGATTCCAAAGAGGGATTAATCTAAAGCTCAATCTGGATATTTTCTAAAGCATCTCTAGCAGTCTAGTGAAGATAAGTATTTCTGACATTAGACTAAAAGAGGCTCTTTAATTCCTACTTGAAAAGCCCAATTTTCCTGCAATATATATATATTGATGAGAACCCCTGATGTAAGTGTTCAAGGCATTCAAAATACATCCATCAAATTATGGTAAATTAGTGAGAAAGTTATTAAATCTAAACGGGTGCAAAAAGTTCGTAGCTGACAAATGAATCACAATGGTAGAGTGATATGAAAGGCTATAATTTGTGAAGTAAGAGAAGATAGAGATCTTCCTAGTTAAATTAATAATTTGTGAAGTAGGAGAAGATAGAGAACTAAGCATGATCTCCCGACTCCTGTCAAGCTTCTTCCTAATTAAATTAACTCAAACACCTGTAAAGCTTTTGTTTCTCTTGGAGGGTTGCTTACGTATGGGATTTGTGGACATAGTCAAGAAGCTTTTTACGCAGACGCTTGCCACTAGTGATATTTTGTGTTCCTTAGGGGCTTATTCACTTACTATATAATAACAGTTCAAGTCCAGCCGTAGCAATATTTGCCCTTGGTAGTGCAATTGCTAGAACTCTCATTTCCAAACACATTGTTCGCAATGAACATCGACGATATTATATTAGCAAAGGCATTTAAGACCCATTTTGCTATTATACAGTCAATCAAGGCTGGGTTAAGCACCAAGCAGGCTTGACTTGGAATTCTCAAACGAAGGTTGCAGCTTCACCGATCGTAATTTGGAGTATAAATAAATAGTTAAATGGTTTTACTATTTTCATTGGTTGATGACAGAACATTAATGAAGAAGAAGCAAATTAGGGTAATGAAGAAAAAAGGATTCAATAGGAGGATTTAGTCAGGTTTTAGGGAAAAAGATAAGAAGTTAATTAATTTTAATATCTAGAAAATTAATAAAATGAATTAATTAATATTAAAATAAGAATTTATTATTTATAATATTTTTTGAACAACAAATTGCTCTATTTTAGAAACATTAGAGTAAACTAGTATAAGAGATAACGCTAAGAGTTATCTTAAATCTTTTTTCAAAGGGAATAAATTAGTTCTTTTATATGATAAAAAATAATTTTAAAAGAATGAAATTTAAAATTTTTAACTATTTATAACAAAAATAAGAACATTTTGAGCTACAAGTAATTCAATTCTTCTCCTGCAAAATAGTTTTAAGTCCCTTTTTTTTTTTTTTGGGATGAAGTTATTTGAAGTCCTTTACTAATTAAGGTTGCAACTACGGTCATTCGAGTTCGCCCTTTCTTCGCCTGTGTTCCGGTCCTATCGTACGTGAGAAAAGCCTTTATAAGATAACAGTAATGTGTACTGTGGAGGCTTGGGTGAGAATTGAATTGAGCATGGTGGCGGGTTTGATGAGTAAATGGAGAAGCGCAATACAAGAATTGCTTGGTAGAACAGCCTTAGTTGCCAGGTTTCTTTGTTTGCTCCACGTCACCGACACCTACCTCTGCTCACCCACTCTCGTATGCATACTACTGCATTATTCTCTCTCTCTCTCTCTCGCTCGCCTCCTCTCTCTCGCTTTAATTCTTCTTCTTCGCACTTCTGAAATGAATGCAGGCGTACGGGCCGAGCATGTTCCCGACTTTGAATATGACGGGTGATGTGTTACTAGTAGAACACCTGTCCCAACGCTTTGGGAAGGTGCGTCCTGGGGACGTGGTGGTGGTTCGATCACCACTTGATCCTCGTAAGATTTTGACAAAGCGCATCATGGGTATGTCGGGTCATTCCGTCACTTTCATGCCCGACCCTGTTCTTGGTCACCGCTCCCGCACTGTTGTGGTATCTTATCATACTTCTTTCATTATCTCGTTTCATTCATTTTGTAGGTATCAGTTTAGACTTCGTTTTTATTCTTTTCAATTTCGTCAAATAAATGGACAATCTTTAATGTCGATTATTTTAACATTTACATTTTTTCTTGGACTTGAGGGTTCTTATATTGGGGAACATGGGATTGTGTCTATTGAGCCTAAGACAATATGAACTTTGTTTAATTTTGTACTGTTTCCTTTTTTTCATTCCCTGTCTTTGTTGCTACAATGCCTATAACTGATCCAACAGTCAATAGGGTTGTTGAGCTGAGGAAGTGGCAGATGTTAATTTCATACTGGTGCACAAAGTATGAGCTTAGTGATTTTCATATTCGGTGATGAAGTGTTTTGAAATTTTCACATTCCTCTGCTTTGCATTTTTCTCTTCTCTTACATGGAAATTGGAAAGCATACTTGTTAAGAGGCTATATTGTGATGCAGAGTGAAGGCCAGCTTTTGTAATTTTATATTTCTTCATGATGAGTGCCAAATGAATCTCTCAAGATCACCTAAATATCTATTTTCTTTTACCCTTCCATTACTCGACCTTTATTTATTTACCCTTTCATTACCTAATCTCATGCTGTATATATTCATTAATGTTAAGATTCTTAACCTTTTTTATTTAACAATTGTATCTTATTGATAGGTACCCGAAGGGCATGTTTGGATTCAAGGAGATAATATATATGACTCAATTGATTCACGACTTTTTGGGCCTATACCTTATGCCCTTATTGAAGGCAAAGTGTTATTCAGGGTAATTGCTTAATCTCTTACATTCAACAGTTTTGGTGGTTGTATGTTAGTCTTCAAGAAAATATCAAGTGAAAGGGAGATATTTGTCTTTAGTTAACTAATAGGATTGCATGATATTCATAATATTGAAGTGTAGAAATCCTTTGTTATCCTCTACATTTTCATGCAATCCTGTGAAGAATGAAGTGGAATCAAATTAAAGACTTTTGTTTTTTCAAACTTATAGAATAGGTTGAAGGTATGTTTTGCCCCTTAACATTTGTATCAAAATTTTAAAATGGCTATTTTAAATGTTTTTCAAAATGTTAGGTCATTTTTATAAGTTATCAAACGTTAGATCTAACTTAAATTTTAATGCAAATGTTAAGGGGTAAAACTTACCTTCATCCTTGTAGAATATTATGAAGTTTAACTTGAACTTGAAGTAGGATATCTTCAAGGTTTGTTGGTAGGGAGATTTGGCGTATAATTTTATTCTATATTCTCTTTATTCTTTTTCTTCTTTTGTGTTTCCTTATTGTGATTTCTTAATACAAGTGGGATATAAAGTTGGAAACTTTCCAAGTCTCTGAAGTGGATTTGATCGTATCACTTGGTATCGGAAAAATTTGTTTCCTGGGGTTGTGTGAGTGTTGATAATGGTGGAAGGACCTAGGTCCAGAGATGTAAGAAGGTTCGAAGAGAATACGAAGGATTTGTTTTGGGAGATGATTGAAGTACTAAAAGACAATTGATGAGCAGAAGGCATGGAAGCTACAATTGCTTCAGTAGCATAATCAACATAAAAATAGTTAGAAAGATGAAGTTCATTGACAACGTGAAATTCAATAGAGAAGTCACTACTCGGTTTCCACTCGCTTTGGTAAGGTGGAATGTCCACAATTTGATGGAATAGAATTGAGAGGTTGAATTTATCAACATGAGCAATTGTTAGTTGAATCACTACTCAAATTGAAAGTTAGGGTTGCAACTACTTCAGTAGAAAAGCTTTGCAATGGCATCAGTTGTACATGGATAGATTAACCAATTAGCCACCTAGCTAGGAAAAATACTTGATATTGGAGCAAAGATTCGAGGAGGCAGTTTTTTGATCTAGTTGGGGAATTCAAGGATCTAAGACAAGCGGGAACAGTTAGAAAATATTGAGCATTATTCAATTTCCATTCCCATAACCTGATAATTCTTGAGCTTTATTTAGTAAGTTTTTTCTTGAAAGGTTTAAAGGAGATAGAGTATCTCGTGAAGTTATTAAACTTGAGGAATCTACAAGCATATTGTCAAAAAACAAAAAATTGTCTTTTCATTACTATGGAATTGTTAAAAGCAATTTGAGGTCTTCAATTTCTGTGAAAAAGGGTGCCAAGTTGTATATTAGTTGTATACCATTTTAGAAAAGTCAATTTCTTGGTATTCCAAAGGTTGTGGGATTCTCTAAGAGATTGTTCTCTTTTCCTAGGGGAGTATAGAATGTTAGGAAACTTTTTCATTTCCTAGAAGAGTGTATAATCTTAGAACATTAATTCCTAGAGATTGCTTTTTGTTTTTTCTCCTTCACCAAGGTGTATATAAGCCTGTAATCCTAAATTATTTGGGAATAAGACAACTCATTTTTTCTTCTATTTTTTGATGTGGTATCAGAGCCTTAGCTTTTCTAAGTAAAATTCTATGGCTTCCATTGCAATTTTTAGCTGCCTTTGTTGTTGCAATCCCCAGTCATCATGTAGCCTTCATTGTTGCACTTTTCCAGCTAGACCATACCCCTTTTTTATCATTATGACTTCTTTTCTTAAAATCTCTAATTAGAATAAACATGTGAAATAGAAAAAATTAATTTGATCCAAAAACTCACCCAAAATTCTAAAGAAGTTCAATGAAAAGGTGAGCTTCCAAACATTTTAGTAACATATTAATTTAATGGCAAGATCTATAGTGGTCTAAACTAGTAAAAACCATCCTAGTAAAGGAAAGCTAAGTCACCTATTAGGAATTGGTCCCGAGCAAGGAGAATTAGGTTTTGAAGCTTGGGATGAGGAAGGCTCTCTTATTATGTCATGGCTATGGAGTTGCATGACACCTAAAATTTGTTATACTTGCATGTTTCTCTTTTACATGTCAACAGTGACAAACATTCCTGTTGGACAATAGGAATTTGTTTGAAGTCCCCTTTTGACCAAGTCTGCAAGAGATCACTCACTCATAGGAAAAAGAGGAAAACAAAAGATAAGTTTGTTGTTGAATTTGAATTTGAATAATTAAAAAGTTTATATTTTTTAGTTAAGACTTTATAGCCTTTGTTATTGATAGAGCTAGAAGGCCATTAGTTTACAGTAGGCGTAAGAAGAAGTTGGAGAATCCTAGCACGTGAGTTAGTT
>JANQAP020000103.1:1060264-1082301 GCA_026874005.2 Erythroxylum coriaceum
TATTATTAATTATTTAATAAATTTTATTCTATTATATGTGATTTATATTTAAAAATTATTTATTTATATTTTTATTTGTATAAAAATATTTACAAACAATTAAAGAATAATTTTTTAAATATTTTCTATTTTTATTAATAAAAGTTTTATTAATTTTTTACTTTATTATTAAGTATATACAATTTTTTATTAATAATATAAAAATATTATTATTAGGGTAAGGAGAAATAATAAAAAAATATTATTAATTATATACAAGGAGGTTAGGATTAAAAGAAATAATTGATATTAAGAAAAATTATAGGAGGTATATTAGGTAATATGTATTTATTAATTTACGTTTCATTCTAAACCTTCTAAATCAGAGGTTTCTTATTTTCACTGTTTAGGATGGAATAGAACGTACTATGAAACCCGCCGCTTTCATCCTATTCTGTTCCATTCCATTATGAAACCCTTAACTAAACCATGGAATTGTGTTACTTTCCATTTCGTTCCATTACTAACCTTTCAATCAAACAGACCCTTAGTAAATTATAAAGTACACTAGAGTTTGGATGTCCAAGACGTTTGTGCCATGCTCAATAATCAACTTGAGCGAGATTACAAGTGACAAAAGGAAACGAAAGACATGGTGACAAAGGAAATTGGAGTGGAAAAACGCGTCCTACTTTAGGTCCCCTTGCTATCATCCTCCTTGACTGTTGATCCTGCACAACACAACCAGATTTTGAAAATTCTATTACATAGTTATTGTCAACCA
The DNA here is from genome assembly GCA_026874005.2 of Erythroxylum coriaceum. NCBI lineage: Eukaryota > Viridiplantae > Streptophyta > Magnoliopsida > Malpighiales > Erythroxylaceae > Erythroxylum > Erythroxylum coriaceum. Next base: position 1,061,028 of record JANQAP020000103.1, read on the forward strand.
ATTGGCCAATTGAAACAAGGCTAGTGACAAGGTTTGGAGAGACAAAAACATCAGTTAAAGGAGAAATATCACCAATGGCTGTAATGGGTTATAAATTTCCATCTACAGTACGAATTTCAAGATTTCCAGAATATTTCTTTACATTGGTTAGGATTTGAGCATTATTTGTCATATGATTGGATGCCCCAGAATTACAAAACCAAGTGGATGAAGTAGATAAGAGTTTATCAAAAAGTCCTAAGCTGGACATTGCATAGAGAATCATCTGTACCATCTCAAGTGTTATAGTTTGAGCAGGAGCAGGAACATTTTGTATTGATGAGGCTATATTCACTGAATCACTAACATTAGAAGATCTAACTAAGTCAATAAATGCTGTTTCAGATTTCTAGGAGGTCGGATTGGGCATTCCTTGATAATATGGCCATTTCTTTTGTAATAGTTGCAGAATTTTTTGGGACAATTCGAGGCATAATGACCAAATCCTATGCAGTAGAAACATTAAACAACCCTTGGATCCTTACCTCTTGGCTTCCCTTGGGTTGAATAAGCTATTGAAACTGATGTGGATCTTTGTTGTTCTATGGCTGCTTGAGTGACAATTCGTTGCTCCTCTCGTGGTAGATCATTAAGGCATACATCCAAGAAGGGAATTGGATTTCGATTCATAAGATTGGACCTAGTTCCTTCAAATTCAGATCTCAATTTCATGAGAAATTGATCCCTTTTGGCATATTCATGAACAGATTGGACAGTCGTGAGACCTTCAAGAGGTAAGGTAGCATAGAATATATCAACATATTCAGCCCAAAGATTCATAAAGCTAGAGTAAAAATCAGAAATAGAGAGATTATCCTGATGAATCATGGATAATTCATGTTCAAGTTGGAATCTACGAGCTATGTTTTGCTGCTAGTAGATTTTCTTGAGGTAATTCCACATTTCAGTTGCGGTCTTCGAGGGTCGAAGATTCAAAACAATGTTGGGTTCTACAGATCCTAGGATCCATGTCATAATTTGTGCATCCCTAACCTCCCACATAGCATATTCATCCGTACCTTGCTTGGGAGTACGTTTGCTGCCATCAACATGACCGCATAGGTCTCTTCCTTTGACATATATCTTAAAGTGGAATGCCCATGCTGATTGGTTTTTACCATTAAAATGAATCAAGGACTCCCTGTTTGAAGACATGAGGCTGCTAAAGAACTAGGAACTGAAAAAAAAATTGGATTAGGAACGAGAAACCAGAAGCTGAAAAAATTGGACAATGACTATATAGAAATCAAGGGCTCTAATACCATGTCAATGCAAAGGATTTTTTGTGATAAAACTCATATCATATTAGAGAAGAGTTTGTCTACCTATATACACAAGGAGCCCTACCTAAATAAGAATATACAAAGGAGGAGATTTGTCAGCTCCTCCAATTTAGGTTTGACTATTTAAATAGAAAAGCATATAAAATACATTAATTACATTAACAAACAGGGTAACTAAATCGGCAAGTTGGCAAATGATTGATTAACTGAATCTTTTGACAGTAGGGACTTTCTAGGTTCTTAGGAACTTACTTGCATTAGTGCGAGATTCAAAAAGATGTGAGGGAATTTTTAAGGAGATGTGAGGTTTGTCAAAGGAGCAAGTATGGAACAATTGCCTCTTTTGGATTAATCCCTTAAATATAGTCCAACAATTTTGAATGCAAGTATGGATTTTATACAAGGACTTCCAATTTTTGACCAAATTTTGTGATCTTTATAGTGGTGGATATGTTAAACAAGTATGCTCATTTTATATCACTTGCTCATCCATTTTTTGCTATGGTAGCCTATTTATTGATTATGTTTTCAAGTTAGATGGCATGCCACATTCCACTATCAGTGATAGAGATTTGATTCTTAGAAGCAATTTATGACAGGAGTTGTATTGCATTTAATGAATAGCACTGCATACTTCTATTGCCTAAACGAAAGTGGTTAATAGATTAGTTGAGACTTAGTTAAGTTGCACGACAAGTGATTCTCCCAAGCAATGATTGAGATGGTTGTCTTGGGTGGAGTGGTTGTACAACATGAGCTTCCATCTGACATTTAGACATCACCTTTTAAAGCTTTATACAAGTGCCCACCTCCTTTGCATATTTCTATTTTTCTGAGGACTCTTAAATTGCTTGTAATAAATCAAGCTTTGGTGGAAAGAGAAACCACATTGTAGATGGTTCATTCCTCATGAAAAGGCCTCAAAATATTATGAAGGTGGTAGACATCCGACAAACTAATGGAGGTTTTAAGATAGGGGACGTGGTGTATAATAAATTACAACCTTATAGACAATAAAGTATGTATAATTGATGAAGTTTTTCAGGTGGCTCATAAGTTGACGTTTCCTGAGAGTCCCAAATTCATCATACCTTTCATGTTTCTTAGCTAAAAAAGTAAGTGAAGGGTAATAAACAAATTTTAGTGCGGTCGTTGGATGATGCTAGCAACTATATGTTGGAGTTCTTATATGATTTGTAGTAGCATTACCCTGACATCAATCTTGTGGACAAAGGTTTTTGAAACACGAGGTATTGATGGGTGAGAAGATTCATTTCATGTCACTTGGAGGAAATTGAGAGCTAAAGTGTTGCAGCATCATTTTTATTAGTTATGAAATGATTGATTCATGCATTGTAGGGAAATTGGGGAAAAGTTGATTGTGAGTAATGACTATTATAAGGCCATTACTAGTTGTTAGGAGGGAATTCTAGCATATTTTGTATTTCCCTATTGCAATTTCTTAATACAAGTGGATTATAGAGTTGGAACCTTTCCAATTCTCTTCAATGAATTTGATTGTATCAAATGTCTTGCCTCATGTGGTTTTCTACAACACACAGTGACCATGAAGTAGGACAGTCTAAAGCAACAAACATTTGAGTAAGTAAGAGAGAGAAAAAAAAGAGATGCTTAGGAGAGAAGAAAATACACAAGGAGGCTAGAAATCTACATATTGACAATAAAAATTAGGCAAAGTTTATGAAAATGAATCCTGACTCCATTTACAGTAAACATAAGTAAAACTAATAAGGAAAGTAAACATCTAATATCATTATAAAAGTAAATCAAAACTTAAATATATGCATAATATAGTTGTGAATTTTTATTCGATGTTCGAACATTGGAGTATGATGGAAGTGGAAAGGCAATTTTATGTGATTATAGTGCCTGATGTGATGGACTAAATAAAATGTGCAAGGATGGGGAAAATGTAATTTTACTTTATTGTTATTTTGGAGTTTGACATTTTTTTTAATTTTTAGTCCCTATCTGTGTTGTATGTTAGAGTTCTTATACAGTTCCTTGTAGGCTTGAAATTCTTTCAATGTGGAACTTATATTGCCCTTCTTAGATGGGTGCATATGTATTATTCTTTAACCTTTTCTTATTATTAAATTTGATTGGTCAGCATATTTTTCTTTTTAGACAAGCAACTGGTAAGGTAAAAAATTGTTCAAGCCATACTTTTCTTTGCAATGAATTGTTGGTGCATCTATCTTATAATATTTATTTTTTCAACTTCATTATTCTCTTTCCATCATGCGAATAGCCGTAGATTTATCACATTGAAACTAATTTCTAATTTCTTATTTAATTTATTTTTAATGTGACTTGATCTCTATGAATTGTGCTTGAATATCCTTATCTTTTGGTCATTAGGTATGGCCCTCAGATGGCTTTGGATCCTTGGGGCAATAAGTAAAAATGAGAACATATTATAAAGGTACTAGTTGTTGTTGGATTATATAGATGTCAACATATTTGGTTTAATTCTTTGGTAGAACGAAATAGTTGAAAGTTAACTACATAGTTCTTTTTAAAATTTATGCTTATTAAGTATGATTTAGTTTGTTTCTGTTGTGATTATTTTTTGTTAGAGAAGAAATGAAGAGGAAAGGAGAGGAGAGGAGAGGAGGAGAAGAGAATAGAGAGAATCACATGGAAGAGAGAGAAGTAAAATAATTGATTCATATTTTCTTATGTATGGAAACGGCTATAGGGACTTTTTATACTCTTTAAATTCAAATACGATAGTAATTTTTATATGTAACAATTCTTCCTATTATAGATGTTGGTTAATGTCGTTCCTTATCATTCTTATCTTAGGGATTCTGCTATATCTTAAAGATTATGATTGATATATCTCCCAATAAATGTAGGAGATACTTATTCCCTAATTATAGTAAGAGGTATCCGGTATCCCTAATTTTTAGGAAATCCAGTTTTAGGATTTCAGGCCTCTAACCTATATAAGAGGCAACATTGGACATACTTGTATTATCATACAATTCCAGTAAATACAAAAATATATTCTTTACCCTAAATTCAACTTGGTATCTGAGCTGCCAGTTCTGGGAGCTTCTGGCTCTACTGCCTATTCTCAGCCTTGATTGCTGATTATTGTGCTCTAAATCAGAGCATTTCTTCCAGCCTTTATTGTTGGAATTGTCTAAGGATTAACTTTTTTGTAAAGTGAAGAAAATGTCAAAAGTTGAAGAAGCAAGCAGTATCACTACTACATAGTTGGAAGAGGCTGCTCAATTCGAACAGCTAAGAGAATCAGCATCACAAAAACTGTGTAGTCTTAACCAAGAAGTGATTGAGAGAGTGAGATCATATAAACAGCCATGAAAAACTCTGGTACTTGTTATTTGGTGTATTCAAGAAAGTTTCCATTTTCATTTGGATTAAATGCCTCAAATACAAACTTTACCAACTCTTGGGTCATAGACTCAGGAGCTACAGACCATGTTACCCATTTATCCAAATGTTTCTCCATGTCGAAGTCGTAGAAAAATAGCCACAGCCAATAGATCTTTAACATCTGTAGCAAGTGTAGGGGATCTCAAAATAAGTCCATCAATAACTCTAATAAATGTTCTTTTATGTTACTAGACTATCAACCAACCTTTTTCCATACAAAAACTCAACCAAGATTTATGTTGTAATACGATTTTTTATAGTATTCATTGTGTATTTCAGGACAAGGATTTGGGGAGGATGATTGGACTTGCAAGAGAACAGGATGACAGTTAGTTGAACATACTTAAGGGCAGATTATCCCATTCTTTCATATCAGATTCTGTTGCATCCATTAAAGAAAAAATTTTGCTACAACATTATTGGTTAGGCATTCCTTCATTTTGAATTATTAAGATTATGTTTTCCTCTTTTTTTGCAAATCTTGATGCTAAAAATTTTTATTATGAGGTATATGATTTTGCTAAACACAAGCATGTCTTTTTCGATTAATCAAAAGAGTTGTATTCCTTTCTATCTTATTTATAGTGATATTTGGGCTCTTATCTACTGCTTTTAGTACTTCTAGGACAAAATGGTTTGTTTCTTTCATTGATGATTGTACTCATGTTATATTTTCTACTTAAATGTAATTCTGATGTTAGTAGCTACTCTCCTCCATGACCAGAAATCAATTTTGGGACCAATATCAAAAAGTTTAGGAAAGATGTGTCAGGGATTATTTCAATCAAGTTCTTACCCCATACTATCAAAAGGAAGGGTTAGTTCATGAGTAATCTTGTGTGTATACTCCACAACAATATAGGGTAGCAGAAAGGAAACGTAGTCATCTCCTTGAAAAAATACGAGCCTTTTACTTCATAAGAATATATCTTAAGGCATTTTGGGGGAAAGCAATACTTACAGCCACTCATCTTATAAATAGGTTGCCTTCTAGATTCTTGGGTCTCAAAAGTCCTATGGAGGCTCTTTCAACGTTTTACCTGAATCTGAACACCACCAACAATCTTGTTCCTAGAATTGTTGGGTGTGGTTCATGTTCATAATAGAGGGAAATTGGATCCTAGGGCTCTGAAATGTGTCTTTGTGGGCTATTCTTTGACTCAGAAAGGGTAATTACCACCCTCAATCAAAGCAGTTCTATGTCTCAATAGATGTCACGTGTAATGAACAAGATTCGTATTTCAATATTCCTTGTCTTCAAGGGGAGAATTCAATTAGGGAAAAGAAGAAAAGTTTTTTGCTTTATCTGATTCCTATGTCCAATTCTACATCACTAATTGTACCTTATTGTTCATACTATCTATATCATATCTAGGGCAACCGTCTGACCCTATGCTTGAATAATCCATATTTGAACTCATTTCTGAAGTACCAAGTGAACCACAAGAAAAATCTAATTCTACCCTTAAAGATGTGAGATTTGGCAAAGGCAAGGTGTTCATGGAAAAGAAGACGCAAGTCTAAGAGTCCAACTTAGATTCTTCACTTGAGTTAATGTTGATGGTAAAACCTATCTACTTGTTTTACGCTCAAAAATTGCAAGTAAACGAGTCGTGACTTATAGTAAAAAGAGTGGGATTGATACCTAAACACCGCTTAATTTAGACACAACTTTGTTTAAGAAACTAAATTATGAAATGCAAATAATCTGGAAAATTAAATTAAAATTAAAAGACTAATGTAAACAATGAACAATACAGAAATTGCAAAAAATCTGAATTCAAGAATCTAAATACTATAGATTACTTTTTTTCCTATTTTGTCTCCCTCCTCTTTTATCGATTGAATTATTTCTCACCCTAGATTTCTTAATGTACTAATTACCTTATCTTAAGGTGTAACTATTTATCCCTAATCGAATTAACGAGAATCAATTGGACGATCTCTCAACCTACCCAATGACTCTACCGATTCAATTAGTTATCAAACTATCCTATGGATGATCAATTGACTAGTTGAGACTCTCTCTCCTAACTATTCAATTAACGTGATGATTGCTAGTCTATAGGTCGCCAACTCTCGTTGTACAATCTTACACGAATTTCATCTCACTCACTCTCTCGATTTGTTGCAAGATGACAATTAAAAACAACAATCAATAAAGACAATTGCATTCAATTCAATAAAATAAGAGTTCAACATAATAGTTCCAAAAGCAATCCCTAAAATAAAATAAGCCTAACATGGTCTCCATAACATCATCAACATTCAAATAATCCATTTTACAAAGAATATAAGAGATTAAAATGACAGAAAATTGAATAGAATGACTCTTTCTCTTCTTTGCCAAAATCTAAAATTTTGGTGTTGATGTGTTATTTTGCTCAATCTTGATGATGATCCTTGTCTTCAATTATTCCTTAATGCTCCAAGGATATGTTCTTCACTCAAAGATGGTGTTTCTACGGGTGAGTGTTGTCTCCTCTAAAGATGAAGGCTTAATTCTCTTTTTATAGTCCAAAAATCCTAAGTTTAATGAAGCCTCGCAGATTGCCTTGGATTGTAATTCTCATGCTCGTGGGAATTGACATGATTCCCACGAGCATGGGAATTTGTCACAGACGCATCTCTCATTTTCTTCTGTAATTCCCACGTGACGTGGGAATTTGCATGATTGTCACGAGCGTGGGAATTTGTCACAGATGCACTCCTCATTTCTTCTCCTCTTTGATCTTTAGTTCACCCTCTAAGTTGCTCTTTCCTTCTTCCTACCTAAAAATAGTCAATTCTTGCCCTCAATTAACATCAAACACACAAGAACAACAATGAAAACTAAACTTAACGAAAACATACAAAATGAATCATAAACTAGAACAATAATCAACAATTATACTAGAAAACACATGCTAATTACCTATAAAAACATATCCTAATGCACGCCTATTAGGTAACAGTTTGTAATCCTGCACTGCAAAATGAAACTGAAGTTCATATGAATTATGATCAACAGGACTTTCTTATTGCTGTTAGAAAAGCATCTAGGTATTGTACAAAATAACCATTATACCCTCTTACACATTTCTTATTGTTTAAAAATTTTTCGCTCTCTCACAAAAAAGCATCTAGATAGTGTACAAAATGACCATTATACCCTCTTACACATTTCTTATCGTTTAAAAATTTTTGGCTATCTCACAAAGCCTTCCTTGTGAGCCTGAATACCATTATTATCTTTACCAACTTATCTGAGGATTTTTTCAATTAAAAATAGAAATAAGCTATGAATGTGGAGATGGAGGCATTGGAAAAGAACAAAAACCTGGGAATTAGTGAAGTTACTTGTAGGAAAGAGACGAGTGGGTTATGGTGAAATATAGAGCCAATAGGTTAGTTGAGAGATACAAAGTGCGAGTAGTAGCAAAACGCTATAGTCAGACTTATGAGATTGATTATTTAGAGACTTTTGCTCTTGTTGCGAAGATGAATATGGTTAAGAGTATTATCACCATTAGCAGCTAATTATGGTTGGGAACTACAACAATTTGATTTCAAGAATGCATTTTTACATGGAGATCTTGAAGAAGAAATTTACATGAAAGTTCCACTAGGTTGTGGGAAAAATTTGGCTGCTCATACAATGTGTAAGTTGAAGAAGGCACTGTATGGCCTTAAGCAATTGCCTTAAACACGGTTTAGAAGATTTGCAAGAGTTAAGTTGGCTATAGGATACGGATGAAGTCAAGGAGATCATAAATTGTTTACCAAACACTCTCATTCAAGGGAAGTTATAGCTCTTTTAAATGTTGATGAAATAATAGTGATGGGAAATGATGATAAAGAGAAACAGTTATTGAGTCAACGATTAGCTTAAGGAATTTGAGATTAAGGTATTGAAAAGGTTAAAATATTTCCTTGGAATTGAAGTTACACATTCTAGACAAGGAATTTTTATCTTGTAACGAAAGTATGTTACAGATCTTCTCATGGAAATAAAGACAATATGCTAACCTGCAAGCACTCCTAATGATTCGAATCTTAAGCTTTAGAAAAGTAGAGGAGAATCATGTAGTAGATAGAGAGATGTATTAGCATCTAGTAGGAAGACTAATTTATTTGTTACTTGAATATCTTAAAGGAGCACTAGGGAAGGGTATTTTGTTTAAAAGAAATCGAGGTTTGGTTCTTGAGGTATATAGTGATGCTGATTATGCTAGATCTAGTGTGGAGAGAAGATTAACTTCAGGATATTGCATTTTTCTTGGTGAGAACCTTGTAACTTGGAGAAGCAAAAAACAAGTTGTAGTGGCTCAATCAAGTGCAGAGGCTGAGTTTAGGGCGATAGCCCCAAGGTGTGTGTGAATTACTCCGGTTGAAGATTATTCTTGAAGAATTGAAGATTAAGTGGGATGATCCTATAAGACTATATTGTGACAACAAATTTGCAATCAGCATGGCTCCCAACCCAGTTCAATATGATCAAACAAGGCACATTGAAATCGATAAACACTTTATCAAGGAAAAGATAGAAAGTGGATTAACTTGTACACCTTATGTGTCTAATCATGGTCAGTTGGCTGACATTCTCGGTTTGAGCAGCTCAATTTTTTAGCTATTGTATCCAAGCTGAGAATGGAGAATACCTATTCACCAGATGGAGGCAGAGTGTGGCAGAATCATGTGTATTAATTAATTTTCTGATTACATTAGAATATCTCATAAATCATGAGATTAAAGAGTATCCCATAAATTATGAGATTAGATATTGTATTAGAATCATTTGTTCCCATTGTTTGTTGCAAACATTAAAAATATGCAAAAAATACAGTTCCTGTTCAAATTTTGACACTTTAAGTATGCAATATGTACTTTTGTTTCTTTTTTCAATTGAGTTTATTTATTTTTTGTTCACTTAAAACTCTTGAACATGCCTTTAACAGATCCAAATTCAATCAACATGTAGGAAACGCAGCTTTACTTGAGAAAAGTTGCCTTTACTTTCAGATGTACTATGTTATTAACCTTTTAAATGGTGCTCTTTCTGTAAAGAAGAAAATTTAAGCGTTAATTCTTGTATGTTTGTTAAGGCATCAGAATCACAGGTAATATGACATAGGAAAGTTGGGATTAGAAAGGTAGAGGGAAAAAATGCATTAAAATGGGTATGATCTCTGTCAGCATATCCAAAGTTGTGAGCGGAAAACAGCTTGTTTCATTGTTGAATCACAATGTTAAAGAGGAATGAAGATGTGACGTGACTCTACATCTTGGTATGTGGATAATGAAATTTTGATTAGGGCTTCCTGAATTTGGGGTTGGAAATGGATTAGGACAAAGAATGCCATTTTGTATTGCGGTGTTTTTTAAGCACATTTCAATGTGTAGACCGCAGAGTTTGATCTTGTGCTCAAATTGATTCTCATTGTTACGACTTCATGAAATGTGAGCAACAGTTGATCAAAGTGCAATTGTTTAAGAAATATTTATGTGGACTGGTTTTATCATTATTTTGGTGTATCATTTCTACATGTTCTTCAGTTTTCAGTCTCCTGATGCTTTGCACTGGCTACTGAATGAGCAGGTATTTCTTGGCCAAGGAAGAAGATAAATGTGTGTACGCAATTGAAGCAATCTAGCTACTCTGACATTTAGACTCAAATTGGGCTATCAAACTAATGCGAAAGCATTGATAATAATGGATTTGCACGTGCCCTTCTATTAATGGAAAGAAAAGGAGTTAAAATAGAATCTTAGATACAATACTAGCTACCAATTCTTAACAGACTTGGGGGGACACTTCTTTTTCTGTTGAAGAAGTTGGATGTATAAAAGTTTTCCCCTTGGCTTTCAAGTCTATGGCAGAACTTCACCACCTGATATGACGAACTCGTGACCTCCTATGCACGGTTGAACTCCGTCTCCAATCCGCCTTTGGTCTGTGTTACTAACAATAATAGAAGTATGCAACCAATCTATGGACTCAACTGGACAAATTTACCTTAGCAAATACGTACTTCCTTAAGAACCAAGAAAATCAGTACATTCTCTAATTTAATTTTTAGTATGGACAGGTAGGTAGTTACGCACGACATTTCTCTACAAGAAATATTAAGTACCCGACATCCTCTTGACACTTGAAATCTTAAGATTTCAGTAGAAGAAGAATCATCTAAGTATTTATGGAGTTGCTGCTTCCTTAGCCAACTTGCCGCATCGTCATCTCTTCACCAATACATGAAAGTCGCAACTCCTCTTCCTCGCTACTTGTCGACTGCTAAACGGCTGCTATGTTCCTCACCAATCTATGAGGAGTTCACAACACATACAGAAGACTTGTGTGCTAGGCTTTTGGACCGATACCCACATATCGAAACGCTTAAAAAGCTGCATTGCAAGATTTTACTTGACCCAAGTCTGCGCCCAAGCACTTCTCTTGCCATCAAGTTAATGATATGCTATTCTGCTTGCGGAGAACCCAGCTTTACACGCCACGTGTTTGATGAAATTATCCAAAGGAATGTTGTGATCTTTAACGTAATGATTAGAAGTTACGTCAACAACCGTTTATACCCAAATGCTTTACTTGTTTACAAAACCATGTTAAGCCAAGGAGTTAACCCTGATCACTATACATACCCTTGCATCTTAAAAGCTTGTTCTGGGTCTACCAGTCTGTGGCTCGGTATGCAAATTCATGGAGCTCTTGCTAGAGTTGGGCTTTGCTCTCATCTATTCATTGGAAACGCCCTAGTTGCTACGTACGGCAAGTGTAAACGTTTGGTGGAGGCTCGGCAAGTTCTTGATGAGATGCCACGAAAAGATTTGGTTTCTTGGAACTCAATGGTTGCTGCATACGCACAAAATAAATGTTTTAGTGATGCTTTGGAGTTTTGTAGAAAAATGGAAGCTCTAAAATTACAACCTGATGCTTCTACAATGGCAAGCCTCTTGCCGGCAGTGACGAATACCTCCTCTGAGAATATTCTGTATATTAAGGGTTTGTTCGTCGAGCTCCGCAAAAAAGATTTAATTTCCTGGAATGTGATGATAACTGTATATGTGAAGAATGCCATGCCTAACGAGGCAGTCGAATTGTATCAACAAATGGAAGTCCATGGAGTTGAACCAAATGCTGTTACAATTACGAGCATTCTTCCAGCTTGTGGGGATCTTTCAGCCGTGTTGCTAGGAAGGCGAATACATGAGTATGTTAAAAGGAAGAAGCTTCAACCGAATTTACTCTTGGAGAATGCACTAATCGATATGTATGCAAGGTGTGGATGCTTAGCGGATGCCAGAGCGGTGTTTGATCAGATGCTATCTAGGGATGTCATTTCATGGACTTGTATCATATCTGCCTATGGTATGAGCGGCCAAGGAGACAATGCTGTGGCACTTTTTGCTGAAATGCGAAGTTCTGGCTTGAGTCCAGATCATATTGCTTTTGTTTCTGTCTTAGCTGCTTGCAGCCATGCAGGACTATTGGATGAGGGACGATTCTACTTTCGCTTGATGTCCGACTATGACATAGTTCCGAGCTTAGAACACTGTGCTTGCATGGTAGATCTATTAGGACGTGCCGGGCGATTAGATGAGGCAATCCGTTTTATCGGAAAGATGCCTATGGAGCCTAATGAAAGGATCTGGGGTGCTTTGCTGAGTGGTTGTAGGGTTCATTCTAGCATGGACATTGGACTTGTGGCTGCTGATTATCTGTTCCAATTGGCTCCAGAACACTCAGGTTACTATGTCCTGTTGTCTAACATTTATGCCAAGGCTGGAAGATGGCAAGATGTTACTAACGTGAGATCAATCATGAAGGAAAAGGGGATAAAAAAAGTTCCTGGTATCAGCAATGTTGAACTCAATCATCGTGTTCACACCTTTCTTGCAGGTGATAGGTCACATCCGCAATCAAGAGAGATCTACAAAGAATTAGATGTACTGGTTGGAAAAATGAAAGAGTTTGGATATACGCCTCAGACTGATTCTGCCCTTCATGATGTAGAAGAGGAGGATAAGGAATGCCATTTGGCAGTCCATAGTGAGAAGCTCGCTATTGTTTTTGCTATTCTGAATACCAAACCCAATATTCCAATCAGAATAACGAAGAATCTTCGTGTTTGTGGAGATTGCCATATTTCTGCCAAGATTATCTCAAAGATTTCCCAACGTGAAATTGTTATTAGGGACGTACACCGCTTTCACCATTTTCATGATGGGATTTGTTCTTGTGGGGATTACTGGTAACAGTTGCAGATTCTAAGTAATTTCTAGATTGCATTTTCCCCCTGCTGTCAGACGATAAATTGAACGTGTCTTGGGGAAATTGCAGGGTGAGATTCTGAATCCCTTCACAGTAACTATTATTTTGCATTAATCGAAATTTTATTATTAATTATTTAATAAATTAGTAAATATTGATTATATTAAATATTATTCTGTTCTTTTATTTTCGTAATATAACAATCACTAAATTTTAAAATAATAAAAAATTACAAAGTGAGAGAGATGTTTTAAAAAAAAGTTTGCTTCTCTTCTCTCTTCTAGTTCTCTCTCTTTCCTCGGAATTTTTAGAGTTATTTTAGTTGTGTCTCTTAGGCTTTAAGTCTTTGTTTTTATGTAGTATTTGTTGTCTTGTTTTTCTTTCGTTTGTTCTTCGTGTTCTTTGAGTTTGGTCCATTTACGTGTTTTGTTTTGTTCATACATTTAGTCTATTTATGTGTTTTATCTTATTAATGTACTTAACTTTGTTCTAACTTTTTTTTTTAGATTCTTCTACTCTTTTTCTCTTCTCGTCATTTTTAAATTGTTTTTTAAAATTTTGGTCTTCTAAAATCTTCCTTAGCTTGCTTTCTTTTACATTTCTTTAATGATTTTTCTTATCATTTGGTCTCCCTTTCTTTCTTTCTTTCTTTTTTCCCTTGATGTTTCTTGCTAATTCTTAGAAATTTGGTTCTTTTTTATCTTCTTTATTTTTTCTCTAATCTCTTTTGGACCTCTCTTTTCTTAAGTATCAACCTTTTTTCTTTTTTTTTTTGTAGCTTCTAACTCCTCCAATTACCTCATAATTTCTTCCTCCCTATTCCAAACCTCCATCCTCCTCTTATCTCTCCTATCATCATCCAAGCAACTGCTCACCCCGACCCCTTCAAAGATGCAAACATCAAATCTATAGCTTTTAAACCCTTAACCCCTTATTAACATTCTTCTTTAACCCTATCCAAAACCATAACCCAATCCCAACTTTTACCTTTGAGTCGTTAGTGTTTTCTTCCATCATCAAACATCTCTCTTACACTTCTTAACCACTTTCTTCCATTTTTAGATATTTCATTATACCACTCTCCTCTTCCTTCATTGACTCAATCTCCTCCAGACTCCTCTCTAGTGTTCCCCCTTTTAGGGAGAAGCATACTGGGAACTTTGTCTTTAGTGACTTCACCTTTTCAGAGGGAACAATCCCACTAGGATTCTTCCCTCGATCCTTTAAAGAGAAATAAATAGTTGTCTTTCGTTTCTTAGAGATAGTAACACGAAGAGTCTTGAAATTTATAAATTTTCTCATCACATTTTTCTTTAACAAAAGAATAGTTTATTTGGTTGTCTATAAAGTTGTAAATACTAAATGGAGCTAATACAGATTGTAAGAAGTGTTAGTCTCAAATAGTGATGTCTCTCACTTCAAATTTATCTCCTTTGAAGGCCTCAAACAAGCCCTAAATGTTGTCGGCACATTATTGGAATGCTAATTTTAATCTAAAAGTGACAATAAGGATTTTCACTCAACTTAGAAGAGATCAATATAGTCCCAATTTAGGTAAAGTTTCATTATTTTTTTGGAGTATTAAGTACCAAAAGACAAACTTATCCAGCAAACTCAATTAGAAAACTATTATGCTAGATTCAATGATAGCCATGATGCAAAGAGTTGGTTTCACATGAGTTTGCATTAAAGTGGAATTAGGAAAAATCCTCCTAGATTTTTGCATATTGGTCCTAAAGACCTTATGACTCCAAAATGGAAGGTGAAGCAACATGGATATCTACAGTTCAAAACAAGATCTTACAAGGAATTGATTTTTGCAATAGATATACCCCCATCAACAAGGATTTGCCAAGGACATCTCCAAGAAGCTTTGGATCTTCTAGCACCAGCCCTAGCCCCTGATCAGGCACTAAACCCTCGAACTTAACAGGACACCAATCAAGTAGTGGTGAGGGTAACTCCTTACCCTCTTAGAAGCTCTCCTAGTAAGGGTGGCTCCTCTCTATCTCTTTTCATTTATATACCATGCATTTCGAATAATTCAATATGTAATAACACCTTTGATCCTTGTAATGCAACAAACTCTAACCTAGAATTTAATGGTACTTTTAGATTATAACTCTCTAGATAAAGGCAAGAGTAAAAATTGAAAGATATATACAATAAAATCAAGTAACCATAGTAGCCCAACTCCCTAGTAATTTCAATTTTTACTTGGAATGTTTAGAAGACTTAATTAGCCCTCCAAATAGTTAAATATGAAGAATCTCCTTAAATACTTAAAGCACTCTTATGTTGATCTAATAAGGACTAGAGAACATAACTATTTTAGCAAAATTTTCTCCAACATTTTTGGTAATTGGCCCATTATGAATAATGTCTCTCAAACTTACGATTGTCACATCTTGCTTATTCTGAACCTTAATTCCTTTAGCTATTCAGTTATCCACTCCTTATATCAGTTCAGTTACCCACTCCTTATATCAGTTCATCCATATAAAAGATGCTAAATAAGCTAAAACACTTAATAAGGATAGTTGAAAACATTAATAATATGGTCAATCTTCATAGATCTTAACTTTCTACCATTCAATCAAAACTTCTCTTTGACCCTTCCAATGAAACCCTCAAAGAGGAATAAAACTCAAAGTTTTTCTCAAATATTTCTTGAATTAGGAGTCTTTTTACAAGCAATCTTCAAGAATTAATTGGCTTAAAATTTTTTAATAATAATAGAAATTTTTGTGGACACTTTCATAAGAAAATCTAGTCCTTGATTGGAGATTGCTTAACATTAGCAATTCAAAATGTTTTTAAAGCAAACTGTTGAAGGAAATCAATTCCACCTATATATCCTTTATATCTAAACTATAAAATTCCTCAAACTTTACATACTTTAGACTCATTTTATATTGTAATATAATATATAAAGTGACTATAAAACTTCTTGCCAATTTATTGAAACCTACTCTAAACCAAATCATTAGCTAAAATCAATATAATTTTTTATAAAAGGGAGGAGAATAGAAGACATCATCTTATTAGCTTAAGAAATTTAAAGAGATTATCATAAAAATTATGGTTATAATCGATGCATTCTCAAAGTCGGTCTGAAAAAAGCTTTTGTCATCATACAAATTGCATATTGCCACTAACTTCTGAAAAACAATAGAATAACTTAGCTTATGACTAGAAGCATTATTCAAGGCATAGTTACATATCAACCTTGCATTCTCCCTAACTGGTAAGTGTGTACTTCATTTATGCTTCATACATTTCATAATGCAGTTACTTCATTGTTTAATACTTACCTCTTCGCATCTGTTGACGCCTATAACCATTCTCTAATTCTTCTTTTAGTTATGTAGCCATCTACTCCTTACCCTTCTCTTTCTCCTAAAAATTTCTATTGTTTTTATCATACCAAACAATATAGATGGTGCTGCTCAAGGTAATTGCAAAGAGTCTTGTGTGAGGAAGTGGGAACTTGCATATACTGTTCCATGTCATTATGTCTTCCAAACTACTCATATGCACCTACGATTACTCTAGCTAATGTCACAACTCTACATCTCTTTAATTAGCACACAAGTAAAAACTAAATGGTGCATTGTTTTTTATTTTTGCTTACAGAATATGCAGAATTGGTTTAGCTCCACTCCTAACTTTGTTTTAGTGGGTAATTTGTTTATAGGACTAGCCATAGTATGAAGCTAGCTTTAGGACCAAACAAACTGGTTCGACACTATCTTATGCCAATTTACTTCTTCTATTAGAGTTTTGAATAGATTCAGACAAACCATACAGATGAATATTACTTATATTTTTGTAAATTTTCTCCTATGATGGTTATATAATTAATCCTTAGACTTGGAAATACTAAAGTATATTATGTAGGAATGAATTATTATATTTTAGTACTACTTATGATTTACTTTATATAGGGTAGCTTAATAGTTAGTATTTAAATATACCATGAATTTTTGTTTAGTAAGTCAATAAAGGATTTATCACTCTACAATAATTAGGAAAATGTTATACTTTTCTTAATTAATAGTGATTTGAGGAATTCTCTAATAAGAGTGAATTTACATTTGAATTTTTTTCAAATATCAATTATAAATTAATTACTTATTAACAAGAACGAATATAATTAGATTTAAAGAGTAGTTATCAGTTTTATACTATATTTCCAATTAAAACATTGGATGACGAAATGATTAAATTATACAACATAATCATATATATACATTAGGTTAAATCGTTTTGACATTCTTAATATTTGCATGATTTTGATATTTTGCTAAGCATCAATCTTAATCTATTATTACAAATTTTTAAATTAGAAAATTAAAGACAAATTAAAAGTATGATTATAAATTGTTTAATTAGAAAATTAAAGATAAATTAAAAATAATTTAAATTTATCTAAATCTAATTATAATTTATAATCATTGCCAATGCATTAGGAACTTAATGAGTGACACATAAAAGAGTAGTTAAAAACTAAATTTAAACTTAAATTAAGTTGGACTTAATTGTGATGTTTGAGAAATTTGAAGAATCAAATATGAGATTTTAATTTTATTAAAATTAAAATATATTTATAATTAAAGTTAGATTTTAATTATAATTAGAATATTTAATTTTAATAAGAAAGAAATTCTATTATCTCTCTGTAAATAAAAGGAAGGAACACAATAGTTAATACTCTTACCATTTACTCTCAAATGTTGAGTTCTTTATGGATATTATTGGAGGGTAGACACATGCATAACTTGTGATTGACATCTTAATTTTTTTTTTTGGCAAAAATCTGAATCAAGTATGATTCAATTACTTATGTATAATTTATGTTTTTCAAGTTATTCAATTAATGAGATTTAATAAAAAAATTATGAAATTTTATTTTTCTGCTTCAACCATGATTGGATTATAGTTAGTTTTTTAACAACAGTATTAGAGCCTCTTTTAACTGTTTAACTTGATTAAAGTTGTTTAATTGTTATTAATTTGATAATATTAAGACCTAAAAACTTGTTTTTAATGAATTCCTTAATATAACTTAGGGCATAATTAATACTGTTTAATTTTTTAGGAATTACAAGTTGAAAGACGCATGCCTCCCCTATTTATTTTGTACAACAACAACATTTTAGTAAAAATTTCACTAAACATGGAGTTTGGGGATTCCCTACAACATTTTAGTAAAAATTTCACTAAACATGGAGTTTGGGGATTTCCTATTTATATTTTGTTTTCTAGAAAATTCAATACGTATGCCTCCCAGATGTTTTCTTTGTTTCTATAATATTTTTTAATATATTTTTGGATTCCCTTTTGTCTTTTTTTTTAACTTGGATTATTTTTCCTCATGTATTAATTCTTTGTAAAAAACTTCAGTGCTTGAAAACCATAATCTATACAAGAACTAAGGTTAAATTTCTATATGCCCCCTAATATAGGTTTTTGGAATACTTGGATTAAGGTTTATGAGAATGAGTTGAAATATGTGTTTCGATGTTTATGGGTTTGTCATACGTTAATAGATTGATGGAAGAGGCTTCCCAGCACCATTAAAAGACGATTCTTTCACCATCGACACCACTAGCAAAGGTGAAATTCACTTTGGAAGAGTAATCACATATAGAAAACTAGCTTGGGAGAAGCACCAGTTAGAGGAGTATTAGTGGTGCTAGTGCTGAAGGCAAAGGAAATAGAGGGTAGTGAGCGTTTGAAACCCTAATAAGAGAAAATGATAAAAAAGGGGATCGCGTCTGACTTGTCAAATGTATCTAGCGTATGCCAAATCATGAAATTAACTTTTTGAGAAACTTAACTACAATACTAACATCATTTGTAGGTAACTCCTAAGCTTCAACCCATTTGGACACATAATCCACAATAACTAGGATATATTTATTTCCATTAGAAATAGGAAATGGAGACATAAAATCAAAGCCTCAAATATCAAACACTTCATAAATTAAAGTATAATTTTAAGGAATTTCATCTAAGTAAGAAATATAACATATTTGTTGGCAATTATCACACGGTTGTACATACCTTTGGGCGTCTTTAAATAGTGTGGGCCAATTAAAACTTGACTAAAAAACTTTCTCAGCGGTCCTATTTGTATGGAAATGTCCTCTAGCTAGACCAATATGTCAGTGCTCTAACATCTTCCATCTTTTTAATTGTGGAACACATATTCTGACATTCTAATATAGATAAATGTTAAACAAATAGGGATCCTCCCAAAGATCATGCTTCAAATCATAACAGAATTTCTTCTTTTGTTGATAAGAAAGCTCTTTAGGAAGAATCCACTAGTTAAATAATTTGCAAGTTAGCAAACTATGAAATTTTAGGCTCATTTACCTCTTTAAGATTGTAAAGCCACTCTTCTAGATATGCATCATTAATATCAT
The DNA here is from genome assembly GCA_026874005.2 of Erythroxylum coriaceum. NCBI lineage: Eukaryota > Viridiplantae > Streptophyta > Magnoliopsida > Malpighiales > Erythroxylaceae > Erythroxylum > Erythroxylum coriaceum. The sequence continues at coordinate 1,080,473 of JANQAP020000103.1, forward strand.
CTTCTCCAAGCTTCTCCAAATTTGCTATCTCAAAATGTTATAGATGGTTTGCTGTTAGGTTTTTAGTTCCCTTTTTATCCTTGTTCTCCAAATCAATTTCTTGTAACAGCAAAATCTATCTAATCATTCTTGGTTTAGCATCCAATTTATTCAACAAATATCATAATATAGAATGGTCAGTGTAAATCAAAATTTTGGACAAGATTAAATAAGATCCAAATTTATCAAATGCAAAAATTATTACTAGCAATTCTTTTTTTATGGTTGTGTAATTCTCTTGAGCATCCATTAAAGCCTTCCTAGCGTAGTAAATGGGTTGAAAATGTTTGTCCTTCATTTGTCCAAGAATTGCACCTACTGTAAAATCAAATCGCACATTAGTTCAAAATGAAGATTCCACTGTGAAGCAACCATAATTGGAGCATTAGTTAAATTTTCTTTAAGCTGACTGAATGCATTTAAACACTTTTTGAGTAAACATTAAAGGCATATCTTTCTTAAGCAACTTGGTTAAAGGCCTAGTAATTTCAGAAAAGTCATCATTGAACCTTTTATAAGAACAAATGTCACTTTTCCCAGTACAAAAGAATCACCATAAAGTAGAAAAGTCATCCATAAACATCTTCATGATGTCTTTTAATAAATGATAAATATCCATCATGCACCTCTTAATTTTAGCAAGTTGCAATGCATAACCCAAAGTTCATCCTCTTATAAAAAAAATTACCATATGGATATGTGAATGTTGTTTTATCTTAGTCCTTTGCTACAGGAAATTGAAAATAGCTTGATAAACTATCCAAAGCAATAATACATATGGATATATGCCCTTCAGACTTTATGCTCAAGATACGAGCAATTGAAGGCAATTGAGTCATTGTCTCACAATTTGGCCATAGTTTTTGGTCAGCTGAATGTAGTAAGTAAAAAAACTGTTTGGATTGAGGGTTGGGTTCTTCTTCAAGATTTTCTCTATTTTCCTGAAAGTTATAACCGCCTGCATCATAAACTATTTGCATGTAAGGATTCTCATTTCCATCGACATTATCTGTTCTAAATCCAATCCCCCCTTCAAACTCATTGTAGCTAACTGATGATTGTCCTTCATTATACCTTGAGGTGCTACAAATCAACGGTTCCCTATGTCGTGTCTATTGAAAATAATTGGGAACAAACCCTCTTCTTAACAAATGCTTGTTCACTTCATCAATAGGAATGAAACGAATGTGTTTGCATTTTTTACATGGACATTTGATCTTTGGCCTATCCATATATGCAGGTTGAGAACATGCATAATGAATAAATGCTTCAACTCCCTCAACAAATCATGAGCACATCAGAATGATTCGGGTGGATCCAAATAGAACGTACTACACATTTCCCTTAATGGTCCTGTGTAGCCGTGAACAGAACGTACTAGCACAATTCCAATGTATGGTCTTGCATAGCTGTGAACTTATGGAAGTCCATAAGGGAGCTCCATGCCATTAGCGGGTAGGTGGGAGAAGCTTTTAGATAAGTGCACTTGACTTAACTTAGGGACTACCACAAACCCACATAACACATATTTTCATAGTCTTGAAAACTTTCTGACCAAAATGACAATTCTTGGAAACTTGCTTTTCATATCCGAAATATGATTTCATCATTTTGCAACTTTTGAAGAAAAACATTTTTATTTTTAAAACATGCAGCAACATATAACACTTTTTGCTACTCCAAACAAGAACAAACAAATGCACATTTTTGAAGTAATTGAAATCATTGAAAGAAAAACACTTATGGCTTATTGCTTCATCATAAAACTGTAACCCACCTTAAAAATCCTT
>JANQAP020000103.1:1128139-1145880 GCA_026874005.2 Erythroxylum coriaceum
GAATTTGAAGTATAAAGAAGGTGAATTTATGCTAAAGAAAGATGTTAATATAGTGTTCTTGAATTGAGAAAGAACTAGGACTATATGCATGTTAAAGTATATAGTTTTCTGTTTTAATTTTTGATGTATAAAAAACCATGCTTTGTGAGCTAGAAATTAAATAATTTGAGCTAAAATTGGAGTATAATTTGGGTCTAAATGAGGTTGCATAAATGAACATGAATTCTATAAAATTTGAAGTGTTAGTGATGTTTCTAAGTAGGTGAAATATGTAGAGAAATGGGGAAAAAGGATAGTGCACGGTCGTGGCACTCATCCCATGACTGCGGCCAAGTGCAATAGCTTCTGTCATAATCGTGGGAAGGTCCACCACGATCGTGGGCAAGGCTCTGAAGTGATAATTTTAGTTTTGTGTAATTGATGAACTAACTAAGGATAAGTCACTCTAAATTTTTGTATTTGGACTTGAATGAGACTTGAAATGAACCTAATTTGATGCTTGATAAGTTGATTAAAGTGTTTGATATGTTAGGATGTTAATTGATGATTATAACTTAAGAATGGATTGATGTTATCATGTATCCAAATTAGGAAATTTAGAGTCATTGATGGAATAAAGGTGTTCTTAGAAATGCTAATGTGATTCAAAGGAGATAAATGATGTGAATTAGGTATGAATGAATGAGAATTGGGAATTGTGTGAATACTTATAATGCTAAAAAGGGTTTAATGAATGAATGGTTGATGAATTTAGAATAATCAAGCTTATTTGAAGATATAAACCTAATTGCAAATTGGTTATATCGAAGTTATGATATATGATTGGCTAAGAAATATGAATAAGGATACATACCCGGGAATGTCATTGAGCATGCATTATACATAACACAGATACATATGTATATGATTGAATACTAATGAGAATGATCAATTTAGTAATGTGTATAAATGTGTGTATTTGCATGAATTAGACGCTCAAGTCGAACGCCAGCATCTAGACATTGCCGGTTCGTCGAGGCAATAGCTATTTTGAGCTTACTGTGAGTAATTTAGATGTTTCTCACTAGGATTGATTGTATTTAATTAAATTTCAATTATTGAACTGATGTTTATATGAACGTGACAATTTTGGACATTGATGGTCTGAGGAGTTTGATAATTGAGATTTTATTGGAAGTGTTTCATAATTGAATGTGAATCTAATAGAAATATGTGTACTCAACAAATATGTTGAATGCTGGACTTAGGTCCGATGAACATGAAAAATGACTGTGTCTGAAATGAATGAAAGTTATTGAAAGTAAAATATGTGAAATCATGCATTTCATCACATTGTTATGCATGATCAAATGACCAATGTGGCCAGTCTAAAAAGAGCTTAAAGTTCAGAAATGTGCATAAAGAGCCTGAGGTTTAGTGATTAATGAGCTCAGGATCCACAAGGGATATGGGGCAGTAAATAGACACTCGGTCATAACAAAATAAAAATGAAAGTGGAGTCTCATGTGCATATGCATTTGCAATTATATTTTCAAATGTACTATATGAATGATTGTGAACAGTTATTGAATTATTTGAACTGTTTTGAATTAGAAATGTGAAATATTGTACATAATTGTATTTGATGAAATATGGTGATATGTGAAGTGATGTTTAATATGTGATGATATGATTTGTCTGTGAGTTTGGAATGTGAACTATTTTTGTGATTTGATATGAGTGAGCACATCAATGATGGTTTACTCAGTGAGTTCGCAAAACTCATCAAAATTGCAAATGTTGATTTTCAGGTACGAGGGAGATATAGTTCCTAAGGCAAAGAAGTAGAAGTTTAGTTCTGTCAATTTTGGACTCAAGAATGGCACAAAGGTCAGTCAGCTGATACGAAAGAATTTAGATAGAATGTTTTTGTATAGTTTTCTCATTTCATGTAGAATATTATGAAAGAATAGTAAATTCTTATAAGTTTTTGATATTGTATATATGGATTTTGTAGTGAAATGCTACAATGTAAAATTATGTTTTATAAATGAAATGGGAATGTTTGGTCTTTTGAATATTTGTGTTTTTTATCATGCCATATAAGTGAACATGGTTGCTCTAACATGCCGCTTTCATAGGGTATATTCTTGAATGTCCTCTGGATGTTCAGATATATACTCTATGCTAGTGGAATGTTACATTTTTGGTATCAGAGTATGGTTTGGCATCCTTAGGGACATATAAGAATATTTAGACATGATATATAGTGATAGAATCGTATAGTAATCACAATTTTTATTTATTGTAGGTCATCCACTATAGGAGATCAAGTTGCAGAGTCAGCTGACCTAGAGTCTGTAGGAGTTAATAGAAAGTCTCCAGTACCTAAGTTTGAACAAATGCCTCAGAGAATTCCTGAGAGGAGATAGAGGAGGTATAGTAAACTTAGAAAGCAGAGGCTATAGACTTCTATGGAAGTACAGACCCTACTGAGGCAGAAGAATGGCTAGAAAGAATAGATAGAGTCTTTGATCAAATGGACTGCGAGTCTGACGAGAGGTTTGACTATGTAGTCTCACTTCTGTAAGGTCTAGCATATCAGTGGTGGAAGATTGTTCCCGACAGTACCGCCCGACCTTGTAGATTGATGTGGGAAGACTTCCTGAGGGTGTTTAAGGAAAACTACATGCCAAAGATCTACCTGGATAGGAAAATGAAAGAATTCCTAGATTTTAAACAGGGTAATCTTACTATAGTTCGATTCAATAAGTTAATGGGATATGCAACTGCATTGATTCCGACTGAGGAAGACAAGTGTGGGAGATTTAAGGATGGGCTAAATATAGAGATTAGAACGAAGTTAGCTATTACAAATATGAACAATTTTACTGAATTAAGAGCTACCTCAATTAAAATTGAATAATTGTTGAAAGAAGGACAAGGAGAATACAGACAAGAGTTCGAATGAAGAGATAGGGTGAGTCTCAAGCTGATTCTGACAGGAGATTTAGTAAATTGCAGAATAGGTCATTCCGATCACGGACTAGATCAAGGCAGCCAAGGTTTAGACCGAAAGGTGGTTTTGTTCAGGCTAGTAGTGGTAGAGGTCAGATATCAAGAGGGCAGTCATAATAGATGCCTAATTGTGAACATTGTGGTAAGAAACATGGTGAGGAATGTTGGAAGTTATTGGGAGCTTGTTTTCATTATGGCTCTTGTAAGCATCAGATTAGAGACTATCTTGCGACTTTGGGAGAACAGTCTGGAGTGAGAGGGGGATCAGTGACTGAGATAACTGTCCAGAAGAGTAGAGCCAGTGGAGCAGGATAGAGAGGCAAAGGTAGAGGAAGAATGAGTTTAGCAGGTCCTACTGTCAGGAATGAGGTGCGGAGTAATCAGCTGCAGTCTCAGGCCAGGATCTATGCCATCACCAGACAAGAGGCTCAGAACTCCCAAGATATTGTAGCAGGTGTTTTAAATGTCTTTGATTTTGAGGCATTTGCATTTAGATCCAGGATCTACACATTCATTCATCACACCACATCTAACATTCAAACTGTATTGTGAGAGAGAAATGTTAAAATGTGTCTTAAAGGTGAGTACACCGGTAGGTAGTACTACAGTGATTAGAGAGGTGTGTAAAGGGTGTATTATTCAGATTGATTAGGTGGAGTTAAAAGCTGATATGATAATATTGCAGTTGAAAGACATAGACCTTATTTTAGGTATGTAATGGCTTACTGCACATAGGGCTGTGATGAACTGTTATACTAAGAAAGTCATTATTGAATCTCCTAATCAGCCAAGAGTAATATTTCGAGGTATTAGTCCAACAGTGCAAGCCAGATTGATTTCCTCAACGAGTGCTTTAAGATTGATTCGAGGTGGATGTGAGGCTACTTAGCCTATGTGACTGATACCCGAAATGAATAGGCCATTTAAGATATTCTTATTATTAGGGATTTTTTGGATGTGTTTCCCACTGAATTACTAGGTTTACCCCTAGAGAGAGAGACAGAGTTTACTATTGACCTTGTTCTAGGTACTTCTCCTATATCTGTTCCTCCATATAAGATGGAACCTGTGGAACTTAAGGAACTTAAGACCCAATTGTAGGAGTTGTTAGATAAGAGTTTTATCAGGCCCAGCATGTCACCTTAAGGAGCTCCAGTTTTGTTTGTTAAGAAGAAGGATAAGACTATGAGATTGTTTATTGATTATAGACAGTTGAATTAGGGGAAAATGAAGAACAAGTATCCTCTACCTAGGATAGATGATTTACTTGATCAGTTATAGGGAGCTCAGGTGTTTACAAAACTAGATTTGAGATCAGGATACTATCAGGTAAAGATAGTTGAAGTTGATGTACCTAAGAGTGCATTCAGGACCAGATATGGGCACTTTGAGTTTTTAGTGATGCCATTTGGATTGACTAATGCTTCGGTAGCTTTTATGACATTGATGAATAAGGTATTTCAACCTTATTTAGATTATTTTATGATTGTATTCATAGATGATATTTTGATGTATTCGAAGTGTAGAGAGGAACATTCAGAGCATTTGAGGTTGGTTTTATAGATAATGAGAGAGAAGCAATTGTATACCAAGTTTAGTAAGTGCAAATTTTGGCTTGATCAAGTAGTATTATTGGGTCACATAGTATCTGGATAGGGCATACAAGTAGACCTAAAGAAAATAGAGGTAGTGATGAAGTGGGAAGCTCTGAGAAATGTGTCTGAGATTTAGTGTTTTCTTGAATTAGCTGGATATTACAGGAGATTTATCGAGGGATTCTCTTTGATCTTAACCCCTTTGACAAAACTTCTGGGGAAGAATGTACCATTCAGATGGATTGATGAATGTAAAAGGAGTTTTAAGGAGCTAAAGCATCAGTTAACTACGAAATAGGTGTTAGTTATTCCATCTGGTTCTAGAGGTTATGTTGTATATAGTGATTCTTCACACCAGGGATTAGGATGTGTTCTAATGCAGTATGACAGAGTGATTGCATATGTATCAAGATAGTTAAGGTCTCATGAATTCAATTATCTGGTTTATGATTTAGAACTTGTTGCAGTGGTATTTGCTTTAAAAATTTGGAGACATTATTTATATGGTGAGACATTTAAGATATATACAGATCATAAAAGTTTGAGATATTTGCTGAGTCTGAAGGATTTGAATATGAGGCAACGATAATGGATTGAACTACTGAAAGATTATAATTGCATAATTGAGTGTCATCCTTGTAAAACTAATATGGTAGCTGATGCATTAAGCATGAAATCCAATAGTAGTGTGGCTTAAATTCAAAGAGGTTACCAAACTTAGTACAATTAAAAGCATTGAATGTTGAGTTAAATTTGGGGAAAAATAAAGCATTGTTAGCTACGTTGAAGCTTAGACCGGTATTGCATGAAAGGATCAGAAAAGTTCAAAGTAAGGATCCAGAATTACTAAAGCTTATTGAGAGGTTGAAACAGAATCCGAATCCTGAGTTTGAATTAAAAGATGATACATTGTGGTTAAAGTAGAGGTTATGTGTACCTAATGTAGATGATTTGAGAAAAGAAATTATGGAAGAATCTAATATATTAACCTATGCTATACATCTTGGTACTACTAAGATGTATAGTATGCTGAAACATCATTTTTGGTGGCCAAGAATGAAAAAGCAAGTGGCGAGTATGTTGCTAAATGTTTGACTTACCAATAAATTAAGGCAGAGCATCAGGCATCAGTTAGGAAGTTACAGTCATTGCCTATTCCAGAGTAGAAATAGGAAAGAATTACTATGGATTTCATCATAAGTTTTTCGAGAACTTCGAGGCAACATGATGCCATATGGGTCATTGTGGATAGATTAATGAAGTTAGCTCATTTCTTACCAGTGAGAGAGAATAACTCACTGGATCAGTTATCTCAGAAGTATGTGAATGAGATAGTAAGATTGTATGGGATCCTAGTGTCTATTGTATCGGATCGAGATCTTAGATTTACCTTGAGATTTTGGGGTAGTTTGCAAACAGCATTGGGTACAAGATTGAATTTCAGTACAACATTTCATCCTTATACGGACGGACAGAGTGAGAGAACAATTAAGACTATTGAGGATATGCTCAAAGATTGTGTTCTGGAGTTCTAAGAAGCATGGGATCAGTATGAAGCTCTTATTTAATTTACTTATAATAATCATTATTATAGGAGTATCAATATGGCACCATATGAGGCGTTATATGGCAGAAAATTTCGTTCGCCTTTGTATTAGGATGAAGAGGGTCGAAGGATTGTTGAAGGCCCTGAACTGATTCAAGACACTGTTGATAAGGATAAATTGATCCGTAGTAGAATTAAAGTAGCACAAGACCGACAAAAGAGTTATGTGAATCAACACCGGAGGGATATGGAATACTGAGTAAGAGATAAAGTATTTCTGAGAGTATCACCTTAGCGAAGAGTGCTAAGGTTTAGTAAAAAGGATAAGCTCAGCCCTAGATATATTGGTCCATATGAGGTTATTGAGAGAGTTGGACCATTGGCTTATTAGTTAGCACTATCTACTGAAATGTTTCAGATTCACAACGTGTTTCATGTAAGTATGCTTAGGAGATATCGGTCTAATCCAACACACATATTATCAGCCCCAGAAGTTAAAATTGTAAGTAATTTGAGTTATGTTGAGGAATCGGTTAAGATAGTTAGTTATTAGACTAAGCAATTGAGAAACCTAGTGATCCCATTGGTGAAAGTCCTTTGGAGGAATCATTCAAGTGAAGAAGCCACATGGGAAACGGAGGAGAACATGAGGAGTCAGTATCCCCACCTATTTGATCAATCAAGTAAGAATTTCGAGGACGAAATTTCTTAAGGGGGAGAATTGTAATATCCTATTTCTGGAACATACTAAAGGTTAGAATCCTAAACCACATGAATGATTGTATTGAGAATTTAAGAAAATGCGTTTCATTCACATACGTATCATTAGCATACACACATGAATTATAATTTGGTACACATTTTAAAAATAACATTGTCCATTTACATATTTCGAGATATAAAATATTTAAAAATGAACATGATGTGAATTGTGAATTGTTATCTTTTAAATTTTGGTTTGATTGGATTCCAATTAGTAATTTGAAATTAAATGTTATTAATTGGAAGAGTGATTAATTAATATGTACATTTGGACTAGGAAAAATGCTAAGTAGCAAGACAGATTGATACATGAAAAATTAGGATGACTAAGCCTATAAATTGAGTGACATTTGGCATAGATAAATGAGTGACAAATGGACTAGTAACTAATTGACAAATGGATCAATTATTGAGTGATATGTGGACTAATTAATATGTGGCATATGGCAACTTAATTATGGGAAAAATGTTTAGCATGCCTAATGACATATGGAAGGGTTATATCAAGACACCTAGCAACTTATGAAGCAAGTTTCTACAGCAATGTTTCTGCTGTCTTCTCCTTTGTTCACCACCGAAATTGTTTCTACACCTAGCAACTTATGAAGCAAGTTTCTACAGCAATGTTTCTATTGTCTTCTCCTTTGTTCACCACCGAAATTGCTTCTATCTTCTTTCTGAATTGTAGTTTAACCCTAGCTGAATTCTTACATGAAGTCTACACTTTTTATCCTTCAGAAAACTGCTAAGAAACCAGCTCAATCTTACCTTCATCTTGCTGCCGAAAACTAGCTCATTTTCACCTTAAAATTATGTTGATTGTGCTTACTTGGAGGAATAGGTTACCTTGATGTTTTGATTTGAAATTGGAAGCTTAATAAGTAAGTAGAAATATGATCTTTATGGCATGTTTAATAGAATGAGAATGATGATTGAATTGGAATGAAATGTATATGATGTTGATGATAAAGCATGCTGGAATATGTTGGATGAACTTGGATGTTTTTCTGCTGTGTTCTTAATGTATGAAAATCGTGGATTATAGGTTATTAAATGGATGAATTGGACTGAAATTTGAAGTATAAAGAAGGTGAATTTATGTTAAAAAAGATGTTAATATAGTGTTCTTGAATTGAGAAAGAACTAGGACTATATTCATGTTAAAGAATGACAGTTTTCTGTTTTGATTTTAATGCATGAAAAACTATGATTTGTGAGCTAGCAATTGAATAATTTTAAGCTAGAATTGGAGTATAATTCAGGTCTAGATGAGGTTGCATAAATGAACATGACTTCTGAAAAATTTGAAGTGTTAGTGATGTTTCTAAGTAGGTGAAATTTGTGAAGAAATGGGGAAAAAGGATAGTGCACGATCGTGGCACTCATCCCACAACCGTGGCTAGTTGTAATAGCTTCTGTCACGATCGTGGGAAGGTCCACTACGATCGTGGGCAAGGCTCTGAAGTGATAATTTTAGTTTTGTGTAATTGTTGAACTAACTAAGGATAAATCACTCTGCATTGGTGTATTTGGACTTGAATGAGGCTTGAAATGAACCTAGTTTGATGCTTGGTAAGTTAATTAAAGTGTTTGATATGTTAGGATGTTAATTGATGATTATAATTTAAGAATGGATTGATGTTATCATATATCCAAATTTGGAAATTTAGGGTCATTAATGGAATAAAGGTGTTCTTAGGAATGCTAATGTGATTCAAAGGAGATGAATGATGTGAATTAGGCATGAATGAATGAGAATTGAGAATTATGTGAATACTTATAATGCTAGAAAAGGGTTAATGAATGAATGGTTAATGAATTTAAAATAATCAATCTTATTTGAAGATATGAACCTAATTGCAAATTGGTTAAGAAATATGAATAAGGATACATACCCAGGAATGTCAATGAGCATGTATTGTGCATAACACATATACATATGTGTATGATTGAATACTAATGAGAATGATCAATTTAGTAATATGTATAAATGTGTGTATTTGCATGAATTAGACGCTTAAGTCAAACGCCATTATCCAGACATTGCCGGTTTGTTGAGGCAATAGCTATTTTGAGTTTACTGTGAGTAACCTAGATGTTTCTCACTAGGATTGATTATATTTGCTTAAATTTGAATTATTTAACTAATGTTTATATGAATGTGATAATTCCAAACATTGATGGTCTGAGGAGTTCGATAATTGAGATTTTATTGGAAGTGATTCATAATTGAATGTGAATCTGACAAAAATATGTGTACTCAACAAATATGTTGAATGCCGGGCTTAGGTCTAATGAACATGAAAAATGACTTTGTTTAAATGAATGAAAGTTATTGAAAGTAAAATATGTTAAATCATACATTTCATCACTTTGTTATGCTTGATTAGATAAAGGAGATGTGACCAAAGTGGCCACTATAAAAGAACTAAAAGCTCAGAAATGCACATAAAGAGCCTCAGGCTCAGTGAATAATGAGCCCGGTATTCACAAGGGATATGGGACAGTAAATAGGCACTTGGTCACAACAAAATAAAAGTAAAAGTGGAGTCTCATGTGCATATGCATTTGCAATTATATTTTCAAATGTACTATATGAATGATTGTGAACAATTATTGAATTATTTGAGTTGTTCTGAATTAGAAATGTGAAATAGGGTACATAATTGTGTTTGATGAAATATGATGATATATGAAGTGATGTTCAATATATGATGATATGATTTGTCTGTGAATTTGGAATGTAAACAGTTTTTGTGATTTGATAAGACTGAGCACATTGATGATGGTTCATTCACTGAGTTCGCAAAACTCATTAAAATTGCAAATGTTAATTTTCAGGTACGAGGGAAACATAGTTCCTAAGGCAAACTAATAGAAGTCTAGTTCTATCGATTTTGGACTCAAGAATGGCTCAAAGGTCGGTCAGTTGATACAGAAGAATTTAGATAGAATGTTTTTGTATAGTTTCTCATTTAATGAAAATATTGTAAAAGAGTACTAAACTCTTATATGTTTTTGATACTTTATATATGGATTTTGCAGGAAATGCTACAATGTAAAATTATATTTTATAAATGAAATGGGAACGTTTGATCTTTTGAATATTTGTGTTTTGTATGATGCCTTATAAGTGAATGTGATTGCTCTAACATGTCGCTTTCATAAGGTATGTTCTCGAATGTCCTCTGGATGTTCGGGTATATACTCTATGGTAGTGGGATGTTGTTATATGTGCCCTTTATTAACTAAAACACTGTATAAGATTATTGTAAGTCATTTTTCAACCCAGTAGACAAAAATTTTAGGGGATTAAAATGCCTTTAATATATTTAAAATGAAGCTCCAAATTACTGAGTCGAAATTTTTTTGATAATATATCTTAAAGGCACAATTAAAGCTTGCAATGTTTCTTGTTATAGTTTTCTTAGATATCTCTTATTTAAGCAAGATATTGTCATCTATATTATTGAATTTTATGAAAGCTCCCTATAAGGCGTCAATGTATGTAGGAAGAATAAGCTTCAACCTACTTACCATAATCTCAAGGATCACCTTGTAGATGAAGTTACAACATGCAATTAGCTTATTCTAAGTGAGTGTGCTTGTATCTTGATCCTTAGGGAATAAAAAAATGAATTTTTGTTGATTTCTTTCAAAATCCCTCTTTGTCAAATAATTCCGTGATGGCTTATGTTACTAAATTCTTAATGATTTGCTCAATTTTTTGGTAAAAGAAATCATTAAGGTCTTTTGGGCTTGGTGACTTTTAAGGGTTGAGAGAGAAAAGTATCTTTTCTACTTCTTACTCAATCACTAGAGTAATTTGAAGTGAAGCACCTTATAGCTTAATCTCTTCCTTAATGATTGAATTTAACAAAAGGACTAAATAATTCCTCTTAGCTAGAGTACCTTAGAGTTAGAAAAGAAATAATAAGCCTCCTTAACTAAACCCTCATGCCAATAAAAAAGGTTAAGTTGTTATCATTTATTAGTGACATAATTATATTATTATTACTTTTAAATATTAAAGCTTTGTACAAGAAGTTAAAGTATATATCCCTTTTGATATATTTTTAAATGTTGATTCATTTGATTTACTACACTTAGTGATTAATGTCTTAGAAATGTTTAGGATACTCATTTTAGCTCATATTTGATTTTAGGTACATTACGGAAGTGAAGGAACTAAAGTGACCCGAAAGCATATTCATTGAAGCCATCCTCTCAATAACCATACTCTATTGATTCATAGAGCAAGAAGAAGATTAAAAGAAGAAGAAGAGAATTAAAAGAAGATGTAAGGAAGCAGTTGGGAAGACCACTCACGGCTTGCTGGAAACTATCATAACTGTGGGTGAAGTCTCACGACTATGATAGCAAGTTGCAAGGGTGTCAGACTTTCTCATGCCCATGCATGCTTCTTGATAGCCCATGCATGCTTCTTGATAATCCCCATGCATGCTTCTCACCATAGGTAGCTAGCTGCCTTTTTACCCAGTCAGTTGTCTTCTCACGGTGATGCTAATAGTCAACACCATGCAACTCCCATGAATGCGGTGACACCTAGTAGCCAAGCATCCCATGCCCACTATCTAGATCCCATGCATGCTTTTTGATATCCTATGCCTTCTCACCTGAAGCCATCTTCCAGCTGCATTCCCATGATTACCAAGTTAGAAATGCTTATAATGTTGAATGTAATTCATAATCGTTATATTTGATGTTTGTTAGTAGCATTTAATGGTCTTGGATCGTTAGGAACAAAATAACTTAGGTTTGATAACCCGAATGTGTGAGGTTATTGCCTATATTGATCATTTTTCACTTCGTAATGCTGTTGCCAAATTGAATCTAGAGATTGTATCCTAAGTTATTGGGTAATTAGGTTTAATTAACAATTGTATCTTAATTAAACTTAACCTAAGGGAAAACTGAGATTAGAAAAAAGTATTATTAGTCTTAGATCAATAGTCTGAAGAGAGGTTTTCAGACTATGCTTGATCATGTTTAGACTGAGATTGACCCGAGAACCAAACCTTAATTTTATTCGGCAGTTTAGTTATTTTTGATTCTTTGCTTTAATTTATTTTCGGCAGTTTACTTTTACTTTATTTTCTAAAGTGCTTAAAATCCAAAAACCCCCATATATTTTCCTTGCATCAATTAATTTTTCATGAAAAGTAACTGAACATTCCCTGTAGATTCGATCCCAACTCACTATAACTACAAATTTTAGTATGCAAAGTCAAGTAAATATTGTAGCGCACTCGACATGTGCTTTCAAATTTTGGTGTCGTTATCGGGAGTATGGTAGTTTAATTTTTGTATTTGATTTTAGTTGTTTTGTGAATATATTTGTTTATATTTGTTTCTTTTTGTTATTTGTTAATTTTAAAAGTTTGTGAGTTTTGGTGTATGGTAGTTACGAGATCTCCTTGTAAAGAACTTTGGCAACTTGATTCGGAGATAGAGAGAACATTGTAGAGATTGCATAGGGAAGCAAGGTCAAATTTGGTAGAAGAATTGGAATCTAAACCTGAAGACACAATGGCAAATATGAGAACTCTAAAGGAGTTTGCTACACTCGATTTAATTCAAAGACCATTATGCATAACATTTCCGAATTTTGTTGAACATGTTACCTTTGAGTTAAAGTCTGGACTAATACATTTATTACCTAATTTTCATGGTCTTGCAGGTGAGGATGCACATAAGCATCTCAAGGAGCTCAATTTGGTTTGTCCGAACATGAAGCCTCATGGGGTGATCAACGAGCAAATCATGTTGAGAGCCTTCTCGTTCTCACTCAAGGATGCGATGAAGGATTGGTATGTGATTTACCAGCTGAAGCATAAATACGTGGCTAAAGATTATGAGACTATTCTTAGAGAAATATTTTTCGGCCTCAAAGATAACAAGCATTTGAAATGAGATTTATGGCATCAAACAGCATAATGGAGTCTCTTTACGAGTATTGGGAGCATTTTAAGAAGTTATGTGCTAGTTGTCTATACCACAACATTTCGAAGCAACTTCTCATCCAATATTTCTATAAAGGATTGCTACCGATGGAGAGGAATTTGGTTGATGTGGTGAGTGGTGGGACACTTTGCGAGAAGATTCCCATTGAAGCCAGGATCCTACTCGAGCAGATGGCCACTAACACACAATAATTTGACACTCGCAATGATGTTCGATGAGTAAACGAGGTCAATAATTCATCCATCAAACATTGTTTAGATGAACTAAAATCTTTTGTGAGACAAATTACAGTTAGACAAGCACAAGTGAAAGTGTGTAGAATATGTTTAAACAAAAGCTATTCAACTGATGAGTGCCCGACATTACAAAAAGGAAGTATGGAGTATGTGAATGCTGCAGGAGGGAATTTCCTAAACCAATATAGCCCGTACTCGCTGATATATAATCCAGGATAGAAGGATCATCCTAACTTTAGTTATGGAGGGAACAAACAATATAATTACTTCCAAAATCAGTCATAAGGAGCACAAGGATTTCAACCAAGGCCACAAGGAACACAAGGAGCTTCCTCGTCTAGTTTAGGTACATGTCTTGATTAGTTTATTAAAATCTTTAATGCTAACAATCTTCAGCTTAATCAGACTATGCAGCAGTTTAGTCAGAATAAGCATCAACTTCAATAGAGTATGATGTAGCTTAATCAGAATGTTTAACAATCCCAGTAGGAGACAAAAGTAAGTGTGCAGAATTTGGAAAATCAAATGGGTGAGATGGCATTGGGGTTTAATCGTATCAAAACATAAAGTGGAGGAAAGCTGCCATCCCAACCTGAGCTGGACCCAAAGAATGTCAACGCTATAACTCTGAGGAGAGGAAAAGAGATCAAGGGTCCGAAGAAAACTCTATGGAGGATTGCTACCGTGAAAGAGATCGAGAAGGAATTAGGAAGGAAGAAAATTTGTTATCGAGTACAAAGGTAAATTTCGAAAGGCTCACTATTATTAAGACTAATCCTCCACCTTTTTTGAGCATAATAATAAGATCAAACAAGGAGGATAAGGACAAATATATATTAGAGACTTTCTGAAAAGTGGAAGTCAACATAAAGCAAGTTCCAAAGTTCACCAATTCCTTAAAGAACTTGTACACATAAGAGGAAACTGAGGGTGATGAGAAAGTGATAATGGGGTGAGAATATGTCTGCAGTTTTTAGAAAAAAGATGCCTTTAAAATGCAAAGATCCAGGTGTGTTTACCGTTCCTTGCAAAATTGGTAATGCTGTGATCAATAAAGCTATATTGGATTTGAGTGCTTTAATTAATATGATGCCTTGTTTGATTTATGCTTCTTTGAGTTTGGGTCATTGGAAAGAAACGAATGTGCTAATATAATTAGCTGACCGCACTAATACTTATCTTGATGGTGTGGTTGAGGATGTTTTGGTGTAGGTGAATAAGTTAGTGTTTCTTACAAATTTCTATACTGTGGATTTGAATGATGACACTTTATATAATCAGATACCTATTTTGTTGGGGAGATCGTTTCTTAATGCGACTCAAACTAAGATAGATGTTTGTGAGGGCACCCTTATGATGGAATTTGTTAGGGAAGTGATTCATTTCAATATTTTTGATGTTATGAAACATCCTCTTGATGATCATTGTGTTTTTTCTGTTGATTTGATTGATCTTTTATTACAAGAAATGTTTAAATTAAGTTGCAAGGATCATTTAGAAATGGTATTAACTGAGGAGTTGGAAGTAGAAGCCAACATAGATGTTAAAATGGGAGAGGAGCTAATGGAAGCGGTAGCCATTTTGGAATCATTAGAAAACTCTCCAAAAAGGTATGATTTGGCTTCTCTAAAACTATTTGAATCTCATCAGAAGTTATTACCTTTTGATGTGTAGGCACCAGAATTAGAGTTGAAGCCACTCCTTACACACCTCAAGTATGCTTATTTGGGAGATAAACAAACTCTTTCAGTCATCACTTCAGCGGAGTTGACTTCAAATCAAGAGGAGAGGCTGGTTCGAATGCTGAGAGAGCATAAGAAGGCCATTGGGGGACTATCGTAGATATCCAAAGGATAAGCCCTTCCATATGCATGCACTATAATTTGTTGTAGGAGGATGTAAAATCCACAAGGCAACCTCAACGTAGGTTGAATCCTCCAATGATGAAAGTTGTGAAAGAGGTGCTGAAGCTTATCGATGCTGGGGTGATTTACCTGATCTCCGATAGTAAGTGGGTAAGTCCTATACAGGTGGTTCCAAAGAAGTCTGGAATCACCGTAGTGACAAATCAGGAAGGTGAGTTGTTTCCCACCTGAGTGTAAATCGGGTGGCGAGTATGTACTAATTATAGAAAGTCATATTCTGCAACTCGTAAAGACCACTTTCTCCTTCCTTTTATTGATTTTGTACTTGAGAGATTGGCTGGCTATGACTATTAGTGCTTTCTAGATGGCTTCTCAGGTTACCTTCAAATCCCGATCTCATCGGAAGATCAGGAGAAGACTACATTTACATACCCCTTTGGTATGTTTGTTTAGCGAAGAATGCCATTTGGATTATGTAATGCACCCCCCATGTTCCAAAGGTGTATGGTAAGCATGTTTTCTGAGTATGTTGAGAAGATTATTGAGGTATTCATGGATGATTTTAGTGTATACGGATCTTTTTTTGATAAATGCCTTGAGAATCTTGCTATTATTTTGGAAAGATGCATAGAAATTAACCTTGTACTGAATTGGGAGAAATGTCATTTTGTGGTGGACCAAGGTATAGTTTTAAGCTATATTATATCTACTAGGGGTATTAAGGTAGACAAATCTAAGGTTGATCTTATTTCTTCTTTACCTTACCCCTCTACTATGTGGGAAGTGCATTCTTTTCTTGGATATGCAGGTTTTTATCAAAGGTTCATTAAGGACTTTTCGAAAATAGCTGCACCACTATGCAAGTTTTTACAACAAAAGATGTCTCCTTTAAGTTCAATGAGAAGTGTAAGGAAGCATTCAATAAACTTAAGGACCTTCTGACATCCCCACCGGTGATTCAACTGCTAGATTGGAACCTCCCCTTCGAGATTATATATAATGTAAGCGATTATCCAATGAGAGCAATTCTAGGACAAAGAGTTGGAAAAGCTTTGCATTCCATCTACCATGCTTTAAAGACTCTAAAACTAACTCAATTAAATTATTCAACTACGAAAAAAGAATTGTTATTTGTGGTTTTTGTTTTGGAAAAATTTCAATTGTATTTGCTTGGCACTAAAGTGATTGTTTATTCTAACCATGTAACTTTACGATACTTGCTCACAAAGAAGGAAGCAAAACTGAGGCTGATCAGATGGATTCTCCTTCTTCAAGAATTCGACATGGAGATTAGAGATAATAAAGGGGCAAAAAATGTAGTGGCGGACCATCCCCATCATTTGATAAAGGAAAAAGATGATTGTTGGACCCCGAACTTTTCTTAGAAGACTAGAACTAATAAATGAGAAATGTGGAGAATTTCATATTTGTGTTTTGGCGTTTTTAGTGGATAAGAGATTTTGAAATGAGGAGAATTAATGTGAGAATTAAAAGTAGAATGAAAACAAAAGTGAAATTGAATTTGTGTAGTAAGTTGATGAAGAATATGCACATATAGGCATGATTCTGTGCATGATTATGATCACGGTTAAGTTTCGCGTTGCATGTGTTGATTTAAAATAATTTTGAGATGTGAGAAATGATTAATGATTATGTTTGGGTGATTCTGACTTGAGTTTGAATAAATGAGAGCGGTTGAGAAGGTTGATGAATTGTAATAAATAAGGTAGATGCAAAGGAGAAATACAGTGGAAGAATATCGTCTGTGAGGACGACACAACACAGAGGCAAGGAAAATTTAGAAGGAGAAGTATCCTCTGTGATGACGTAAGAACACAGAGGCAAGGAGGAATGAAGAGTAGAAGTATCCTCTGTGCTGACGTTAGAACACAGAGGGAAGGATGGGTAGAGTATAGAAGTATCGTCTGTGATAACGTCAAAACACAGAGGACACGTCATCACATAGAAGATAGAACATAGAGGAAAGGATAGGTAAAGTATAGAAGTATCATCTATGATGACGTCAGAACACAGAGGACACATCATCACACAGAACATAGAACATGGAGGAAAGGATGGGTAGAGTATAGAAGTATAATCTGTGATGACGTTAGAACACAGAGGACACATCATCACATAGAAGATAGAACATAGAGGAAAGGATGAGTAGAGTGTAGAAGTATCGTCTGTGATGATATCAGAACACAGATGACACGTCATCACATAGAAGATAAAACATAGAAGATAGACCACAGACGATAAATGGTCATCACAGAAGATGAAAGTCAACCACAGAGGATAGAACACAGAGGATAAATCATAGGCCGAGGATTATAAGAAGGAGTTAAGAAGTAATATGAGTTGAAGAACATCCTCTGTGTTACTGTTCACAGACTTCCTTTGTGTTATTGTTCACAGAGTATCGTCTGTGTCACTGTTCACAGACTTCCTCTGTGTTACCGTTCACAGAGTATCGTATGTGTTACTGTTCACAAACTTCCTCTGTCTTACTGTTCACAGACTTCGTCAGTGTTACTGGTCACGCTATCGTTTGGGTTACTGTTCATGGTTATCTTCTGCCCTATTTTCGACCCTTCAGAAGATAAAATTTGTTGGATCCCGGTTTTAGGATTTTATATTTTTCTTTTTGTTTTATTTCTTTTCGTGAATTATCAAGAATGAAAATAACTTAGAATTGATGAATTAGAAATTTTTGGAGTTTAATATGATATATTATGAATTTTGTAAGGTGGTA
>JANQAP020000103.1:1145980-1160261 GCA_026874005.2 Erythroxylum coriaceum
GAAGGTATCAGTTTCAATTTAGAAACTCTTGTGAACCTAATTATCCACCTTAGACCTTTGAGTTCTATACCTTCAATCAAAGATGTTCTTCACCTTCTTAGCAAGCCAATACCAAAACTACTAAAACTTGATGATCTTGATCTCCCAGAAGGAAAACAATTGCTCAAACCTCCTGTTTTGAAAATCATCGAATTAGATGTTTTACCTTCAGAAACACATGTTGAACCAAACTTCTATCCATCAAGTGCACCTCAAGAAATTCCTACAATTGGGATGGAAGAAGTTAGTCACTCTCAGCAATAGAGTCAGGAAGCCTTAGTGAAGGAGATTAAAGAAATTCATACTAAGGTTGATGATTTGAGTGATTCAGTTGATGATCTATATGAGGAATTAGCTTATCTTCGAGTGTTAATAGAAGAAGACCTCAAGTTAATCAAGAATGACATGCAATGAATGTTTTCTGAAATCATGAAGCAACTGAGATAACCTTTTTGATTAATAACAAATAAGGGGAGAAGAGCAGAAGAAACACAGAAGTAGAAGCAGAAGAAAAGCATAAGCAGAAGGAAGAAAACAGAAGATAGCATATGTGTACATTGCTTAATGTTTTCTTATTCGTTATCTGAATATAAATAGTTCATTCACCTTTATCTTTCTATATTATGATTATTTGTTATCATCAAAAAGGAGGAGATTGTTAATTCAGGAGGACTTTAAGATGATTAATTTTGATGACAATCAAATAATAATAATGTTAGAAATAAATGAACTAGTTTGATCAATGTGTTAAGTGTGCAGAAGTACAAAACACAGAAGAAAAACATAGAAGAAGTGGAGAATACAGAAGAAGCGCAAAAACACAGAAGAAAGTAAAAATGCAGAAGAAGTAGAAGAAGTACAGAAGAAGCAGAAGACAGAAGAAAGCAAGACACAGAAGAAGTAGAAAATACAGAAGAAGCGCAAAGACACAGAAGAAGTAGAAAATACAGAAGAAAATAAGACACAAAAGAAGTAGAAAATACAGAAGAAGCGCAAAGACATAGAAGAAGTAGAAAATACAGAAGAAAGCAAAACACAGAAGAAAGCAAGACACAAAAGAAGTAGAAAATACAGAAGAAAGCAAAATACAGAAGAAACGCAAAGATACATAAGAAGTAGAAGATATACATAGAAGCAAAACACAGAAGGAAGCAAAACATAGAAGAAGCGCAAAGCACAGACGAAGCAAAGATGCAGAAGAAGCAGAAGATACGCGAGTACGTCGAATAGTTAGTTAGTTAGAGTTAGTTACAGAACTCAACTAAATAGCGGTTATCAAGATTCAAGAAGTGGTTATCAAGGCTCAAGAAGCAGTTATCAAGAATCAAGAAGCAGTTGGAGACTTAGACTATAAATACTAGTCGTAGTCGAAGATTAAATACCTTTTTCAACTTTTCGAAAAACCTACATCCTTTGAGCGTTCAAGTGTATACTTAGAAAAGAGAAATTATGTAGTGCAATACTGGAGAGCTAAACCTACTGTAACAATAGCTCACGATATCTTTCTATTGAGAGAAAGAAAAGGCTAAGAGCCTGGAGAGGCTAAGATAGCTGAAAGAATACTCGGTGTAAGAGACCTGAAGAGGTTCTAGAAGAAAGAAAGAATACTTGTAATTTGTTGAAGTATAGTGAGTACTCAGACGAATTATAAGGACTGGACGTAGCCCACGGTTTGGGGTGAACCAGTATAAAATTGCATAGTCTATCTTCTATCTCTCAACTCATTCTATTTTGTTTTTAAAAATAAATATATAGAAGTTATTTGCGATCTAACTCATAACAATTTTTATATAACTCTTGTGATATTCTTTTAACAAGTTAGAAGAAGTTCTTATTAGAAATATTAAATTTGTATTCACGAAAAGAATACACAATTCAACCCCCCTTCTTATGTATATCATATATTGTACATAATTTCTATATTAACGTGTGATTTACTTCAATCCACTATAGGAGATCAAGTTGTAAACTCAGCTGACCTAAAGTCTATAGGATCTAATAAAGAGTCTCTAGTACCTCGATCTGACCAAGTGCCTCAAAGAATTCCTAAGCAGAGAGAAATGAGATATGATAAACTTTGGAAGCAGGGATCTATAGACTTTTATGGAACTACAGACCCTGCTAAGGCAGAAGGTTAGCTAGAGAGAATAGAAAGGATCTTTGATTAAATAGACTATGAGTCAGATGAAAGGTTTGACTACGCAGTCTCGTTACTGTATGGTCCAGCTTATCAATGGTGGAAGACTATTCTAGGTAGTACCACCCAACCTTGTGGATTAACGTGGGAAGATTTTCTGAAAGTCTTCAAGGAGAATTACATATCGAAGATCTACCTGGATAGGAAGATGAAAGAGTTTTTGGATCTGAAGCAAGGAAGTCTCAGTAGCTGAATATGAGATACGATTTAATGAGTTAATGCGGTATGGAAGTACTTTGATTCTGACAGAGGAAAATAAATGTAAATGATTTGAGGATGGGCTGAATATGGAGTTTAGGACAAGGTTAGCGAATACTAATTTGAGCAATTTTACAGAACTACGAGCTACCTCGATCTGAATTGAACAATTACTAAAAGATGGATAAGAAGAATACAAATAAGAGTTCAGAATGAAGAGATCTAGTGAGTCTCAAGTCGATTTTGGTAGAAGGTTCAATAAACTCCAAAATATATCTTTTTAACCACCGACTATATCGAGACAACCGGGGTTTATACTAAGGGGTAGTTTTGTACAAGCTGGTGTTGGTAGAGTTCTAGTATCTAGGCAGATGCCTAGTTATAAGCACTGTGGAAAGAAATATGGTGAAGAATGTTGGAAGTTATCAGGAGCTTGTCTTCATTGTGGCTCTTTCGAGCACCAGATTTAAGACTGTCCCATGACTTTTAGAGCACAGTCTGGAATGAGAGGAGGAGTAATGTCTAAAATAACTGTCCTATAGAGTACAGCTAATGGATCAAGATAGAGAGGCAGAGGTAGAGGCAGAATAAGTTCAGCTGGTCCTACTGTTAGGGCTGAGGTGTAGAGTAACCAACTGCAACCTCAGGCTAGAATCTACGCTATTACTAGACAAGAGGTGCAGAACTCTCCAGATGTTGTAGCAAGTGTATTAAATGTCTTTCAATTTGAAGCATTTGCATTGTTAGATCCAGGATCTACACATTCATTTATCACACCGCTTCTGGCATCTACACTGCATTGTGATAGAGAGCTATTGAAATGTGGCTTAGAAGTGAGTATACTAATAGGTAGTACTACAATGACAGGAGAAGTGTGTAAAAGGTTCATGATTCGGGTTGATCAAGCAGAGTTGGAAGCTAATTCGATAATATTGTAGTTCAAAGAGATAGACCTTATCTTAGGTATTGATTGGCTTACTGCTCAGAGAGCTGTAATGAATTGTTATATTGAGGAGGTAATTCTTGAATCTCCTAATCAGCCGAGAGTAATATTTTGAGGTGTTAGTCAAGCAGTGCTAGCCAGATTGATTTCATCAATAAGTGCTTTAAGACTAATTCGAGGTGGATATGAGGCTTATCTAGCCTATGTAGTTAATACCTATGCTGAGCAGACAGTACAGAATATTCCTGTTATTAGGGATTTCTTAGATATGTTTCCCATATAATTATCTAGTTTAACCCCAGATAGGGAGATAGAATTTTCTATTAACCTAGTTCCAGGTACTGCTCTTATATCTATTCCTCCATATAGGATGGCACCTATGGCAAACATGAGATAATGTTACCCCTTTTGAGGAACTAGTTACTTAAGAATTTTGAGGACCAGATATGGGTACATTGAGTCCTAGTGATATCTATTTGGATTGACCAATGTCCTTAGTATTCATGATATAATGAATAAAGTGTTCCAACTTTGCTTGGATCCATTAGTGACTGTGATTATAAGATGATATTTGAGTATATTCGAAAAGTTGAAAGGAATATTTTAAAAACTTGAGGTTAATCTTACATATCATGAAGGAAAAAACAATTATCTGCCAAGTTCAGTAAAAAAGAATCTTAGCTTGATTAAGTAGTATGTTGGGTCATATAGTATCTGAACAGGGCATATTAGTAGACCCAAAAGAAGTTGAGGTAGTTATTGAGTTTGAAAGTATTAAATTTGAGGTGGAGACAGGGGATAAAATTTCTGAAACATTTTGATTGTACAAATGAGTATTATCCAATAAAGCTAGTGTTGTAATATGAAGCATTAAGTCGAAAATCCAATAGTAGAATAGTATAAATTCAGATATTGAGGTTATTAAACCTAGTGCAATAAAGAACATAAAATGTTGAGTTGAATTTGGGGCAAAATGAAATGTTATTAGCTACATAAAATTTAAGATCAGTTTGTATGGAAGGATTAGAAAAGCCCAAAGTGAGGATTCAAAATTTGTGAATCTTATTGAGGAATTGGAAATGAATTCGAAGTTTGAGTTGAATAGGAAAAAACATGATATTTTGTGATTGTAGTAAAAAGTATGTGTACCCAATAAAGATGAATGAGCAAAGAGATTATTCAAGAAAGCATAAATAGCAATCTATGCTATACATCCTAGTAGGAATACACCGAAATAGCATTTAGCGGCTAAGGGTGTAGAATCAAGTGACTAAATGTTTGATTTACTTATATGTTGGAGATATGCTTAGAACTTATATTTTGTAGTTCCTAGGAACATGAGATTATCATACAATTCTAATTTGAATTTGATTTGATAAGACATCGTATGAGGCATTATACGATAGAAAGAGTCGTCCGCCTTTATATTGAGATGAAGAATGCCCAAGAATAGTTGAAGGCTAGAATTGGTTCGAGAAGCAATTGATAAGCGAAATGGAACTGTAGCAGAAATTGAGTGATTCAAGATAGATAGGAGTTCGAAAAAGGGACAAATTAAGCCAGGATACATTGGTCCTTATGAAGTTATTGAGAGCATAGGATCATTGACTTATGTTAGTCTTACCAACAAAGATATATCAGATCCACACTAAGTTATAAGAGTAAGTATAGGAGATATTCGTATGATCTGATATATGTATTGTCGGTACAGGAAGTGAAACTTGTGAGTAATAAGAGACATATTGAGGAATCAATTAAGAGAGAAGGATATATGAATAAGTAATTGCAAGACCGAGTGATTCCATCGACTGTAGTCAAGTGATAAAGTTAAATGGGAAACGAAGGAGCACATGAGAAAACAATACCCCTGCCTTTTTGATCAATCAGATCAGAATTTCAAGGACAAAATTTATTAAGGGGGGAGAATTGTAACATCCTATCTCCCTACTAAGGGTTAGAACCCTAGATTTCTATAAATAAGAAATAACAATGATAGATTAGGAAGTGTATTTCATACTCATTCATACTATAGCATACATGCACATGAATTTGAATTTTTTTACACATTATAATGAATTGTTCATACACTCATTTGACATTTCCTGGGTATAAATGATTGTTTTAATGTGATTATGATATGGGTAGTGAATATTTTACCTTAAAAATTGATCTGGTGAATTAAATTATTGATTTAGAATTTTTGGTAAATTTTGAAAATTTTCTAAAATTTTGGTTATTTATAGACTAGGAAAATGCCAAGTGGTAGAACAATTGATAAATGGTAGTGGAAATAAGTGACAATTGATAAAAGAAATAATTGATATATATGATATTGAGATTTAATGACACATGTCATTTAAAATTAAGAGCCAATTGGATTAAAATTGGGAGACAAATGGACTAGCTATTTTTAAAAAGACAAAAGAGGACCATGAGAAAGTGACGTGTGGCAAGTGACACCACTTGTCTTAACCCACAATTTTTATTAAGCGAAAGACCAACTCTCATTTTGGTCTTTCACTAGCTATTTGCTCCTCTCTTCGTTAGTTTCTCTTATATTCATCTTCTTCATTTTCTTCATCTTCCTCTCCTTCTCATGACACTCTCTTCTTACAACCCTCATGATCTTTGATTTTCCTCAACTTCTTTCCTTTGTTTCTTTAAGCTTCTCGTTGTCTTCTTCCTCTTTGTTACCAAAAACCTAGCTCATTCCTCTTTAAGTGGTGATGATCATATGAAGATGGAAAGCTAGGGTTGAGCGTGGTTTGAAGATCTTGAAGCTTAAACAAGTCAGTAGCATGATATTCTTCTTGAATTGTTGAGTGAAACATGTATGATGATAGTTAGATGTTGAAAGATCATGAAATAGGGATCAAAACATGTTAAAACATTGATGAGAAAAATGAGCTTATATATGTCTTGTTGTTGTGTATATTGTGAATGATAATTCATAAATTGTTAGGGACATGATTTTTAGCTAAAATGACCATTTTAAATATTGTAGAATGAATGCATAAATTTATAAAGGGATGATATATGCTCATGTTCTATTTTAAGGTGCGATCACGTGGATTGTTGGTAGTTGTTATGAAGATGAACTAGAATGAGAGGAAGTAGGATGATAGTTTTGAGACAAAGTAAAGTTGAAAATGAAGTTAAATGTGTGCTGGAATATGTTAGATGGAGTGTTTTCACTGAACATGCATATGTATTTTGGCATATATTGATCTGTAGTTATCCAAATGGGATGATTTTTAATTTATATTAAACTAGCGACATATGGCTACAATTTTCATAAAGAAATTGAATTTGAATTCTATCCCTAAGGGTGGTCTTGAAATTTGGCCTAAAGTTGAGAACTATGTGCTGTCGTGGTAGGAGAATAGTCTGTAGTATTTTGGGTGTAACTTGTAGAATACTAAACCAAACAGCATGAATTTGATGTCTATAAACTTAAGACATATAGGAATATTTGTTTAAAAGAAGGTGTTGCCTAAATACCTCATTTTTTAGGTCATAATGGTCATACAAAATTGACCTAAAAATATGTCCTTAGGAAAATGGAAAATTACAGGAAAAATGGGAGATTAGTTTCTGTCACGATCGTGGCAAGGACCACCACGATCATGGGCAATGCTTTTTCATGGTAATGTTTTGATTGTGTAATGGTTGAACCAATTAAGTATAAGGTATATAACTATGGTGCTTTTGGACTTAATTAGGGCTTTAAATGAACATAATTTGATATTGGAAAAGTTAAATGTGTGATAAGTTTTGATTGATCTTGATGTTATACTTCAAGGAAAAGGTTGTTTGATGCCAATGCATCTAAATGTGAAATGTTTAGAGTGTTAAATGAGTACTTAACATAGTGAATGAATTGTTTGATGCATTAAGAATGAGATATATTATGGAAAGAAATAGGATTTCATGAATGATGAAATTAATTTGAAAATGATGAAACAAATGGGTTGAATTTTGTGGAGTTAATATAATCAATATGGTAGTTGAATTAGTAAGAAATGAGGTCGTATTAGAGGAGGTGAATTCTAAAAAAGTTGGTGTGAAATGGATGTGAGTATATATGTTGAATTCGAGAGAATGGAGGAAGAAAATTCAGGGCACGGTCATGGCCCCCACCCCACTATCGTGGCCTGATAAAAATAAGGTTCTGTCATGATCGTGGCCCTCACACCACAATCATAGCCTAGCCAGAAAATGTTTCTGTCACGATCGTGGCTAGGCTTACGGAGAAAAAGAGTTATCTTTTAAGTGAAGTTTAAATCAACCAATGCTAGGGTGCTTCCATATGAGGTTTTTAGGCTTGAATGAGATCTTAAAGGAACCTAGTTGATGTCGAATGAGGTGGTTAAAGTAAGCAAAGTGCATTAGGTATTAAAGAATGATTGAAAGATGTTATTAATGATTATGAGAGGTGAATAAAGGAAATATACCCAGGATTGTCAATATGAGCATGCATTATACATTACACATATACATATGTGTATAATTGAATGTTTATGTGATTGTGCAATTAATAATGTATATGCAATATGCATATTGCATAATGTTGATATAAAGGATAGAACATCAGCATCCAAACGTTTCCAGATCATAGAAGTTAATGTTAATTTGGAGCGTATTGTGAGTTGACCTAGATGGTCTCACTTTCATTGTTTGTAAAGTTTTAAAATTTTCTATTTAATTATGTGATGTGAATGTGTTAATTCCGAACAATAAATGTCCGAGGCGTTTGATGCATGTAAAAATCATTAGAAGTGCTCCTTGAATGTGAATTTGACTGAATAAGTGATTCTCAACTTAAATGTTGAATGTCAGACCAAGGTCCGATGATAAATGTGAATGAGAATGTGAACGTGAATGTGAAAGCATAAAATTGAGCAAATTTGATTGATTGAATACATGTGATGTATTTCATTACATGAATGCATGACAACATAAAGGATGTTGTGACCAGAGTAGCCGCCGAAAAAGAGCTTAAAGCTCAAAAAATGAAAAAGAGATTAAAGCTATAAGTGAAAAAGAGCTTAAAGCTCATAATGTGGTAAGAGTCTCTAGCTCACTATATAAAATCAGCCCTATATCCCCAACAGATAAGGGACAGTTATTAATGAGCTCGATATCCACAATAGATACGAGACAATTACAGGCACTCGGTCACAACAGTAACAATTAGAAGTGAGTCTTATAAGCATTGCATATATAAATTATATGTATGATTTAAATGATTGAAATAAATAGTTTGTATGATTTTTGAATCTGAAATATGAATTAAGCGAATATGAAGTGTATGTGATTTAACATATTGACTAGTGAAATGGTGTGAATTACGTGATTACATGAATTGATGTGTTATGTTAATTGAGTGAGCCATCGAGGATGGTCCACTCACTAAGTTCGCAAAACTCACCCCAAAATTTGCAACATATTTTTTATGCTCAGAGGAGACACTCCCAGTTAGACCAACTGGAGTCTAACCATTGCATTTGAGTAAGAGATAGAGGTTGGGATTAGTTGGCGTCTGCATATTTTTTTGTAAATTTAGTATTAGATATTGTATGCCGTAAGCTTCATTCATTGTATAAATAAATTATGTTTGTAATAACAGTTATGATCAAATATATTTTGTATTTGTAATGGGCCTAAAAAATTATTGAAATTCCAACAATATGTTTAATGTTTGATCAAATGTTTTCTAATGACAATTGTAATTGGTGATGTTTTAAATAAAATGGGCTAAAACGATTATAAGTTTTTCTAAAAATGCGTGTGCTGCAGGAAAAATTTTTTATGGTTATGATTGACTAACTATCTTCGTACACCACCCTTGTAGAGTGTATTCTCGAATACCGTCGATGTGTTTAGGAATATTCCCTATAGGAGTGGGGTACTACATAAGACTCAGTTACAAGAGTTGCTAGATAAGGTTTTATCAGACTAAATGTGTCACCTTGGGGAGCTTCGGTTTTGTTTATGAAGAAGAAGGATGGAACTATGAGATTATGCATTAATTTTAGGCAGTTGAATCGGGTGATAGTGAAGAACAAGTATCCATTACCGAGAATTGATTATCTACTTGATTAGTTATAGGGAGCTCAAGTGTTCACAAAACTATATTTGAGATCAAGGTACTATCAATTGAAGATAGCAAAGGCTGATGTATCAAAGAGTACATTTAGAACCAGATATAGGTATTTTTAGTTTTTGGTGATGTAGTTTAGGTTAACAAATGCTCTGGCAACTTTTATGGCTTTGATGAATAAGGTATTCCAACCTTATTTAGATCATCTTATGATTGTATTCATATATGATATTTTAGTGTATTTGAAGAGTAAAAAGGAACATATGAGACAAAGGCGATGGATTGAACTGCTTAAGGATTATTATTGCATAATTAAGTATCACCCAGGTAAAGCTAATGTTGTGGCTGATGCATTAAGCAAGAAATCTGATAGTAATGTGGCTCAAATTCAAACATCGAGGTTACCTAACCTAGTACAATTAAGAGCATTGAATGTTGAGTTGAATTTGGGGCATGATGAAGCATTGTTAGCTACGTTAAAACTTAGACCGATGTTACATGAAAGAATCAGAAAAGCCCAAATTAAGGATCCAAAATTTATGAAGATTATTGAGAAGTTGAAATAGAATTCAAATTCTGAGTTTGAATTGAGAAATGATACATTATGGTTGAAGCATAGATTGTGTATACCTAATGTTGATGATTTGAGGAAAAAGATTTTGGATGAAGCATCATAGCAGCTTATCTATGAATCCTGGTACTACCAAGATATATGCTTAAACAGCATTTCGGGTGGCCAGGGATGAAGAAGCAAGTGGCTGAATATGTGGCTAAATGTTTGACTTGCTAACAGATTAAGGTAGAGCATTAGGCTCCGGTTAGGAAGTTACAGTCATTATCTATTCCGGAGTGGAAATGGGAGAGGATCACTATGGATTTGATTATGGGTTTGCAAAGCACTCTTAGGCAACATGATTCCATATAGGTCATTGTTGATAGATTAATGAAGTTGGCCCATTTTTACCAGTGAGAGAGAATAACACATTAGATTACTTAGCTCGGAAGTATGTGAATAAGATAGTGAGATTACATAGAGTCCCAGTGTCTATTGTATCAGATCGAGATCCCAGATTTACCTCAAGATTTTAGGGTAGTTTATAGATAACTTTGGGTACAAGATTGAACTTTAGTACAAACTTTCATCCTCAGATAGACGGACAAAGTGAAAGGACTATTAAGACTGTTAAGGATATGCTCAGAGCTTGTGTTTTAGAGTTTCAAAGAGCATGGCATCAATATATAGCTCTGATTGAATTTGCATATAATCATCATCATCAGAGTAGTATCGGTATGGCTCCATAAGAGGCGTTATATGGCAGAAAGGTTCGTTCACCTTTGTATTGGGATGAAGAGGGTCTAAGGATTATTGAAGACCCAAAACTAATTCAAGATATTGTTGATAAAGTTAAACTGATACGCAATAGAATTAAAGCAGCTCAAGATAGATAGAAAAGTTATGTGGATCAACACCGAAGAGATGTGGAGTATCAAATAGGAGATAAGGTGTTTCTAAGAGTACCGCCTTCGCGAGGAGTGCTAAGGCTCGGCAAAAAGCGTAAGTTAAGCCCTATACATATTGGTCCATATGAGATTATTGAGAGAGTTGGACCATTAGCTTATAAGTTAGCCTTACCAGCAAAAATGGCTTAGATTCACAATGTGTTTCTTATCAGTATGCTTAGAAGATATTAGTGGGATTCGACACACGTGTTACCTACATAGGAAATTAAAATTGCAAGTAATCTGAGTTATATTGAGGAATGGATTAAGATAGTGGATTATCAGAATAAGTAGTTGAGAAACTGAGTGATCCCATTGGTTAAAGTACTTTGGAGGAATCATTCAAGTGAAGAACCTACATGGGAAACAGAGGAGAATATGAGAAAACAATACCTCCATTTGTTTGATTAATCAGGTAAGAATTTTGAGGACAAAATTTCTTAAAGGGGAGAATTTTAATATCCCATTTTTCCATACTAAGAGTTAGGACCCGAGACCACTGTACACGAGAAATAGCATAAAAAATACATGAAATGCATTGCATTCACATGCATATCATTAGCATACACACATGAATTATGATTTTAGTACACAATACAAAGACTGTATATGCATACAATTGACATATTTCGGGTTATGAAAGATTTAAAACGGTTATGATGTGAATTGTGAATTATTATGTCTTAAATTTTGGTCTGATGGTTTCAATTATTGATTTAGAATTTATCTATTAAAATTGGGATATTTATGAATTTATATGTATTTTTGGACTAGGAAAAATGTCAAGTGGCAAGACAAATTGACATATGAAGAAAAATTAGATTGACTAAGCCTATAAATTGAGTGACACATGGCATTAGGATTAATTGATAAGTGGCTTAAATAATTAGGTGACAATTGGCTTAGAGATTGAGAGAAAAATGGACAAATTTATTAAGAGACATGTGGTAGCATAGTATCAGAAATGAAGCTTATTTCTTTATGTGGTAAGTTTCATGACAAGTGTCATAAAACTTACCATGCTTTTAACCCCTACGACATACATATTGAAAGACCATCTTTCATTTGTCTTTCATTTGCACTACATGCTCTCATCTTCTTCATTTTCTTCTCTCCATTCACGATACTCACCCTCACTCTCACGACCTTGATTCTTGCTAAAAATCATCATCGTGCTACACCAACAAATTTTGTTATCTCTTCTTGTTGATGAAACCCATTTCTATTCCATCTTGTTCTTAAATATGGTGATGATCGTGTAAATGGAGGAGCTAGGTTTTCTTGATGAGTTGAAGAAACTTTAGAGTTCACTGTAAGTGAATCATTGACTTCTTGTGATATATCTAGCATAACATGTATGGTGCTTGTTTTGAGACGGATTGATAATGATAATGGAGTTAAATGTAGGTTGGAAAATTGATCAATGAAGAGATACAAATATGTTATGTTTTTGTATAGATGATAAACCATAGTTTATGGATTATTTTATGGAATGATATTGAGATGGAATTGAAGTAAAAATGATGGAGAAATGAAGTCTAAATGATGAACTATGAAGAAGATATGTTTGATATAGGATGTAAGGGTTAAAATCTAGAAAATTTTGAAGAGAAAGGATAAAGAAAATTTCAAATTGCATAATCCATGATCATGGGAATTGCTCCACGATCTTGGGAAATGCAAAGAAATGGCTAGAAATTTTCGGATACCTTAACCCACGATCGTGGGAAGGCCTCCATGAATGTGGGAAAGGCATTGGATGTGAGTTCTTCTCTTTTGTGTGATGTTTGAACTAACTAATGATAAGTTACTTTATTATGGTGCATTTAGACTTGATTGAGGCTTGAAATAAACCTAGTTGATGTTAAATAAGTTCATAAAGTGTTTGATAAGTTTATATTGTTAATTGAGGTTATAAATTAAGAATGGATTGTTGATATCAATGTGTCTAAAATCTGGAAATTTAGAGATGTTATAATAATGAAAGTATTCTTAAGAATACAATTGTGATTCAAAGGATGTAAGTAAAGTGTATTAAGTACAAATGAATGAAAATTGAATATTGTGTGATTATATAATGCTAGAAATAGGATTAATGAATGTATGATTGAAGAGTTAGAATACTCAAGTTTTCTTAAGGTATAAACATAAGTGAAAACTAGACATATACAAACTATAATGGTTTGAATGATCATGACTTGTGTATAAGGATAAATACCTGAGAAAGTCAATTGAGCATGCATTAAACATAACACATGTGCATATGTGTACGATTAAATACTTATGTGATTGATCAATTTAGTAATGTGTATAAATATGTGTGTATTACATGATTTAGACACTCAAGTCGAATGCCAACATCTAGACATTGCCGGTTCGTTGAGGCAATAGCTAATCTGGAGTTTACTGTGAGTCAACCGAGATGTTTTCTTACTAGGATTGATTGTATCTGCTTAAATTTAAATTATTAAATTGTTATTGATGTTAATGTGATAATTCCAGACATTGATGGTCTGAGGAGTTTGATAATTGAGATTGTATTGGGAGTGTTCATAATTGAATGTGAATCCAAAAGAAATAAGTGCACTCAACAAAATGTTGAATATCGGACTTAGGTCTAATGAATATGAAAAATGACTGTGTCTGTAATGAATGAAAGCTATTGAAAGTGTTATATATGAATTGTTGCATTTCATCATATTGATATGCATGATCAAAAAAAGAAGTTATGATTGGAGTGACCAGTGAAAAAGAG
This sequence comes from Erythroxylum coriaceum, assembly GCA_026874005.2. Classification (NCBI taxonomy): domain Eukaryota; kingdom Viridiplantae; phylum Streptophyta; class Magnoliopsida; order Malpighiales; family Erythroxylaceae; genus Erythroxylum; species Erythroxylum coriaceum. The sequence goes on from JANQAP020000103.1 coordinate 1,159,716, forward strand.
CTTAAAGCTCATATCAATGGGTAGGGGACAGTTATTAATGAGCTTGGTATCCACAACGGATATGGGACAATAAAAAGACACTCGGTCATAACAAAGTAACAATGAAAGCAAGTCATATGTACATTTTTATTTATACATATACATCTATTATCATGTGCATTTTTATTTATACATATACATCTATTATGTGAAAGATTACATGAGTTTATTGAATTCTGATGATATGAATGATTGAGAAAATGATCAGATTATCATGAAATGAGTATATGAAATGTGTGATGTTTATGATGTATATTTGATATGAGGTATATTGTGAATTTGGTTTTGAAATGTGATGTATGTGTTTTCTTATGAGTGAGCACACTGAGGATGGTTCATTCACTAAGTTCTTAATTCATCAAAATTACAAATGTTGATTTTCAGGTACGAGGGAGACATAGTTCTTAAGGCTAACTAGTAGAAACCTAGTTGTAACATCCCGTTTTCATATAACGGGTTGAACCATAGAAACGGGTACACGTGAGAACAATCGAGAAATTAGGAAAA
>JANQAP020000103.1:1160433-1176903 GCA_026874005.2 Erythroxylum coriaceum
AGGAGTCGGTAATATAATCTCCATCTTGTTCTTATGATAATTATTTTCCATATACCGTATCATGTATGGCTTGGCATATTGATTTGGTTATCTTGCTTCTGCTGTGTTTTGATTTCTAAAAAGGTTTTGGAATTTACCGTTTTAGCCAAATCTTGCATGTTTTATTTTCCAATCTAACAACACGTACAATAATAAATGATGGAGGCGCACATTTTTGTAACAGATCTTTTGATGCTCTCCTAAAAAGATACGGAGTGCACCATCGATTTGCTACACCTTAACATCCATAGACTAGTGGCCAAATGGAAGTTGTTAACTGAGAGCTAAAACAAATCCTAGAGAAGACAGTGAACAATTCTCGGAAGGATTGGACAGCTACATTAGATGATGCTTTATGGGCCTATAGGACAACATTTAAAACACCCATCAGATCAACTCCTTACAAACTCATATATCGGAAAGCTTGTCATTTGTCGGTCAAATTAGAACATAGAGCATACCGAGCAATTAAAGCATTAAATTTCAATTAGAAGCAAGCCGGCAAAAAGAGACTTCTACAACTGGATGAGCTTGAAGAATTTCGTTTCAATGCTTATGAGAACACCAAACTTTACAAGGAAAAAGTTAAGAAATGGAATGATGCTTGTCTCAAACAAAAGGAATTCAAAGTAAGAGACACTGTTCTACTATATAATTCCCGGTTAAGGTTATTTCCAAGAAAGTTGAAGTCTAGATGGAGTAGACCATTTACAGTTATTCAAGTCTTTGATCATGGAGCTCTCAAATTAGAAAATGCTAACAAGGATACTTTTAAGGTTAATGGGCATCGATGTAATCTGTACCTTGGAGAACCATTCCTAAAGATAAGGAAGTAATTTCCTTGTCTTCGAACAATTGAAAATGCCTTCCTAGACGAAAGGTCAAGTTAAGGACCCTAAACTAACATTTTTTAAAAAGTTAGGGATAGTTAGATTAGTTTCAATAAAACGTGAGCGAGGCATGCGAAGTCTCACCTCTGAAACCATTACCACCTCAATCTCCTTAAGATTTTTGTCTAACCCAAATTAATTTTTTCCCACATTAGCCTTCAGTTCTATTTTGTCTTTATGTTTGTTTTTATTTTTATTTTATTTTTATTGTTCATTTTATCTGTTCTTTGTTACTTTAATTTTTGTCTTTACCCTTTGTTTATGTGTGGTGTATACTTCCTTCTCATATTGAGGACAATGTGATGCTCAAGTGTGGGGAGGGAATGTGTGTTTATTTTGAATGTGATTTTGCATATTGTATGATAGTATTAGGTCACATTGTGTGAAGTGTGTCAATGTGTCAATGGCTTAGATTGAGTGAAATTTATTTTATTTTGGACATAGTCTATTAGGTTTTGAATAGTCATTAACCTGCGAAATTAGTGAATTAGGGGGTCTTTGGATGAATATACAACCTAATTAGGACTTAGTGTAAATTTTGCACCCTCTAGATTGTCACATTCATTCATAATTTGAGGTCTTTTAGGCTAAGTAGCTTAACTAGCATTTTTCATGAAAACGAATAGCCAAAAGCAACAAGGTAGGTAATAATAATAATAAAAATTTGTTTAGTAAATCACTATTTCGCTGACCTTTGGGTTATGAATAGAGCTAGTAGCTAGTTGAAAACATGATATAGCTGAATAACTAGATCGACACACATCACAAATGTGTGCCTTTGTGTAAAAAAAGCTATAACGATATTTCAACCAAGCTATTTAATAAAATGATAGTTGAGTAATCAGATCGACATTCATCACAAATGTTTGCCTCCGAGTAAAAGACTAAGTCTGGGTAAAAAAAAAGTTTTCTAATAAAAACCTACCGAACTTGTAATAACCTTGAATTTTCATGAAAAATGTACCGAACTTGTAATAACCTTGAATTTTCATGAAAAATGTACTTAGGATCAGTTACAAAGTCTGAGGGACCGAAAAAATATTAATATGTGTGTATAATTGAAAAGGGTAAATAAGTTAACCACTTAGGTCTTGATTAAGTTGTATATTTAGTTCAAGCCCCTAGACACATATTTTGTTCATTAATGGTTTGACATAATTGAATGATTGTGTTCTAGATTAAATTTATTTCATGAAGTCAGAGCCATTGCCTCATTATTTCATTATGCATTATATGTTTTTATGTGTTTTGTTGTTTTGTTTGCTTAAGGACAAGCAAACATTTAAGTGTGGGGATGTTGATAGTTGTGTAATTGCATGTGTTTTAGGGTTGAATTTGCTATTTATTCAGTGTGAATTTGAGTGGTGTGTGTGCCTTTAGGGTGTAATTATGTTAGTTTTGTTGTTTTAGTGTTTTCATGGGTTAGATTAAGTCTTTGAGCTTAAATGTTATATTTTTGAGGTGTCGTGATACGTTTGTTAGTGTTTCAAAGTAAACTGGGAAGAACAGCGAAGATTCGAGGAGTTTCAGCCTAAGCTATAGGCCATGATGGTGCATGGCAGGCCACGATCGTGCACATTGGGCCACGATTATGACAGAAAGGTTAAACAGCAGGCCATGAATGTGCCCTGCGTCAAGCGGACAGAAAAACTCAATTTTCGTGCCTTTTTGACCCTGACTTCAACTTAGAGCTTCCACAGAATAAATAGAACATGATTTGACAGCCACTAGCAGTCTTTGGAGAGCCTGAAGAGTCATGCAAGAGAGCATCATTCCGTCAATTTTGAGAAAAACCTAGAGAGAGATCAAAAGATTGAGGAAGGAGACGAAGGAAGAGAGACACGGAGATAAGTTTGACGCGAAGTATTTCCCGAAATAGGTGGTTTCCCGCAGTCATTGCCTCCAAGATCCGTTCCGACAATATTTCTTATTTTTATTTCAATTTTATGGATGTATGAAATTGGGAAATAGTGTTGTTGAGTGTTGATTTACTGTCTATACTCACCTTCGAGTTTTTTAGTTCTTGAGATTAATAAAGTTTATTTGATAGTATTTTCTTTCGATTTAATTATGATTCAAATTCTATTCTTAATAACTTGGTGATAAACTGAGAGGGTGAGCTAGGTAAAAATCACTGATTTGGGCTAACGTGAATGAGGTGAATCAATAAGTAAAGAATTGAATCAAACCGATAGAGCATGTAATAAGAGATCGAGCATAGATTTCCAGTAGGTTTTTGGACAACTTAGAACTAATTTAAGTTTTGCTTCAATCATGAATCGAGAGATCGCAATTCCATTATTTAAATTAGGAGCATCAATTAGGATTAAGAATTAAAACTCAAGAGAGAGTAATTCACCCTAGGATCGTCTAGGCCCGTTGAATCAAAAATTACATAATTGGATAGATTTTCTTTAGTTTTGAATTAAATCCCTTTTCTCTCACTTGGCTATTTCTAGGTTGATTTTGGATTATTGTGTGAGTTGCTATTTTGTGACTTTTCTGCACTTTAAATTCTCATATTTGATTATTGATTGATTTAATTTATGCATTAGTTAATTGTTTAGAATCATTGTAGTTTAGGCCGACCTTAGATTTAGGACTAGTTAGCCTTCCTCGTGGGATCGACATCTTAGGTACTACACAAACGACCCGTACGCTTGCAGAATTTACCAAGGTTAAAAAAAATAGTAAAACTTAGAGTGTATAATCTTACGAACACACTCCATTATAAAAGGTTTGCAAAAGGAATTCTTTAGGTAAATTATGATGTTGACACCTCCTTCGCAAGTCCTTATATCTCTCCCATGCCTTGTAAAGTGATTCCCAATCATTCTATTAAAAGTTTGTAATCTCTTTGATTATCTTTGTGGTTTTGTTGAGGGGGAAGTATTTGTCTAAAAATGCTCACACCAATTTCTCCCACATTGTGACATTTGTGGGACTGAGAGAGTGATACCAAGCTTTGGCTCAATTCCTTAATGTAAAAGGGAAAAATCCTCATTCTAATAGCATCTTCCGACATCTGTTGATATCAGAAGGTATCATATATCTTGAGGAAATTCATGATATGTGCATTGGGATCCTTATTTGTCAGTCTATAAAACTACACCTTCATTTGAAGCATGTTTAATAAGGCTGGTTTAATCTTAAAAGAAGCGGCTTGAACTGGTGGTTGGGTTATTCTTTGATTAGTAGCATTGAATCTCAATCTCATGAAGTCCACAAGGGTTCTTGGTTGGTGTCCTTAGTTCACTCCCTGATCGAACTCTTAATGAAACTCTTCTACCATTGGTTCCTTAATTACTTCTTCTTAGCGTTTGGCCTTTCGGATGGCTCGTTCCAAGCAAGTGATGTTAAGCGCTAAGGTTTCTGTGATTTGACTTGTACTTCGAGTAACTCTTGTGTTCATGTAAGTGCATAGATACAAGAGTAGAGCACACACCTTAGACTACAAGAACTAAACTAATCCTACGCCTCCGTGGCAATGACATCACAAACTTATTGAGTGCTGCTAAGTTTTATTCTAATTAAAACTCTCAAATACTACAAGCGCACAAGTCGTGGGTGTAGAATAAGAGGTATCGATCGCACGAGGGGGGTGAACTAATCTAATTCCTAAGTTATATAAGGCTTAAAAATTAATAAAATGAAAATAAAAAGTAGAAAGAAAAGTAAACATAAGAATATGACTGTCGGAAATTAAATTGTAAAAATAATGCAAAATGAAAATGAAGTTCAGCAACACAAAAGTCACAATTGAAAATCAACCAAGAGAATTAACTAATTAGGAAGGAGGGGATTTATCTTATCATCAATGCTAATCTAGTCACTTATGTTTTAATATGGTGTCGGCTCCTTCTAAGACATAGCCTAGTTTCTCCGACTTGAGAACTATTCTCAGGTTCCTATGCCAGTCTAAAAAGTTGGGTCCAGTCAACTTAATCCCTTACATAAGTGAGCGTAGGTTAACACTAGTGGTTATGGTGTCGATTCTTGCAACCTAATGTCAAAGAGAGAAAAGGTGTTAGAATTTATGTAAATGCATGTCAATTAGGACTTTACTAACATGCATTATAGCTCCCACTACTTTCTTGCAAAGCCATAACCCTCAATATGAATCTGAGAGAACTTATATAAAAGTTCTCCTAGTGGGTCGATATCCAAAATACCTAGGAATGACCTTGAGTTTGCCCAATAAGCCACCCTAGATCAATCGGTAGGTATCAGTCATACCAATTGCATTTATAATGCAACTATCAAATATAGTGCTATCAACTGTTGATGTCTACATACATATTGGGTTATTAACTCTTGATGCATGTACACTACCCAACTTCGCCTCTATCCATTTTAATCTTGGGTTTGCCCAACAAATCAATACTTCTAGTTAAAATTGACCTATTAGTCCAAAAACCCTATTTCAATAGCTCGAACATATTCGTGTAGAGTGAGCTTGAGTTTGCCCAACAACCCTAATTCTAAAAGAACACCGGTTCTCTCCATATTAACAAAAGGCATTAGTTTTAATATTCTAAGTGAGGGGTTTCTACTTAGGTCTCATCTAACTAAGATGGTCTTGTATATATCATATATATATATAGTTACTATAACTATATGGCATGGTACGGTCACCCCAATCATATTGGGCTTAAGTCTATAACCATCCATCATGCAAGCCCACTCATACTCCTAACATGCAACCTCTAATGCATAAAATTAAATACATCAAAATCCGTTGTCACAACTTATGGATCCTACATTTTGGAAGTTGATTTAAGTCTTGAATCGAATTTCTTCCTAAGCGTTATCTTGGCTAAATTTTATCTTGTATGTTATTTCGGTTTAGAATTTAATATTAATTAAATTAAATTAAACTCTTAATTAGAGAAATTAATTAACCTTAAAATTGATTATTTGATGTCAAATTTAAACATTTTAATTTTGTTTCACATACCAATTTCTAATCTTACTAGAAAATAATGCTCTATTCAAATTAATTCAATGATGATTTGATGTTCTAGAAATTTTGAAAAATCTTGGAAATTAATTCAAAATTAATTTCCAAGATTTTTCAAAATTTCTAGAACATCAAATCATCATTCCATGCATCTCCAGGTTGTTTCAAGTTCATCAAAATAATTTTGGAGTCACCCAAAAATTATCAAGATAACCGAAACACCATTAAAATGCTAAAAATGACAAATTTGACATTTAAAATTTTTTCGGGAAATCATAATTTCAACAAAAATATTTTCATGCTTCATTCATCAAAATAACATATTTTTATGACATAAAAATATTTGTTAATATTCTAGAACCAAAACATAAACATACAAAATTATCAAACAAAACAGATCCATCAATTTCTTCAAAACCAACCAGATCTTATTATTGTTTGAAAAGGTTATTTAAAATTTGTAATAAATTCTGGAAAAATTCCAGAGGCATGACATCATTCTAAATATGTTTACATAAAATTTCTAGAATCAAATCCATGAAAAAAAAGTTAAACCTCATCAGTTTAGCCACCAACAAAATATGTTCAATAGAAAACAATTTTCTAACATATTGTTAGAAATTTGATAATAAATATTTCAATCACATTGAAATCAGTTTTCAATCACTAAAATCATCTAGTAACATGTCATGAGCAGATCAGTGAATGAAAATCGTGAAAATTCATAATTTAACTTCGAATTTCTAAGAATAGACCCACAACTATCACAACCATGCAATCCTATTGCATATGTAATAGAAACTACATCTAATAGGCACACGATGGCTCTGATACCATTTTTAGTTTCAATTATGCATCACATGTGTTATATATCAGAAAGTACACAGTATAAAATAAAACAAAACCCAGAAAATACAGAATCAAACATGTGCCATTAGATGTAGTAAAAAAATGATCTTAAGATGTGTACCATACTAACTCCTTCGTTCTTCATTGTCTTCACCTCTTCGGGTTGTTACAAACCACAACGACCAAAGAAGGACATCGCTAATGATATCCACACAAAGAGAAAAACCTGAAACCTCTTAGGAAGAATGGTTAGAACACACACAAAGTGCTAGCTTTGATGTTTGTTCTTGAGAGAATAGTTTAGAGAATAGTGTGTGTAAGATCAACTCTTCACATTTCTCACCAGTTTTCTTACAATACTATGCCCAAAAATGAGTGACTTTCTACCAAATTTTGGCCTCCTCCAACCCTCATCATGAATGAAGAAATAATGGGAATTAAGTGGCCATGAATGTCACTTAATTTGGCTTGAAACGTTTGCTGGAAATCTAGAAACTTTCTAGGCTGGCAGCCATGCAACACTTGCTTTCTTTCATTCCTTGGCAACATTTCGTACCACAATCATATCGCGTTACAATCGTGAAACATTCTCTCATATCTTGGATCACTGTTTAAACCCATTTTACTCATTCTTCGCATCTCTAATGCGTGTGACCCATTATGTTCCCGGTTATGTTGGCCACTTGAATTAATACTTAATTCAAGCAAGTCATGAGTGGTCTAGCAACACATCATAACCCCCAATTGACTGAAAAGTTAGTAGTTTGATTACAAACCCTTTTATAGACAATGTTCCCTTGCAATTCGTCCTTTCACCATCTATACCCCACTTGGTTCAAAGCATGGTTAAAGTGTCAACTTCCACTAAACTAACTACATCACATCTAGCCCAAGTGATGTTAGTTCTTATCCCCAAGGCTCATTACTCAATTGGATATGTCACTGAAGACTATCATCTCCTCCTATCAGAAGTGGTGAATCCTTTATTGACTACTCAGTTACCTTCGAATACCTCAAGGTGTACCCAATCACCACCCTATAAGCAACCTCTGAGAGACAACAAGGAACGGAGTCAAAGTACAAGATCAGTATTCAAGATACCCTTCAGCACCTCAAGTCTAAGGATATTTGCACCGTTGTTATAATGAGACTATCATTGACACTAAAATAGATTATCCATATAATAGTCTTGTGGTAGGTCAGCCAATGTATATACTACTCTTAGTAAGAATCCACATGTTAACTCTAAACAACTTATACTTACAGCTTATGAGATCCACTACTTGATCCAATCAAGGTGTACAACATGTGCTAGTTTTTCTGGATTAATAATGTCCTGTCTCATTAATCCTATGACTAAGTGATAAGTGTAAATTGCATCATATTTTAGGGCATAGTTTAATATGTGTTTAGCCATTAATTTGATCATTTAGTATGTGTTTAGGATAGAAATGTGTTAGTTTGTTAATTATTTGTGTTTTAAGTATTTTAAGGGTTAGTACAAGCTTTTGAGCTTAAAATTTTATATTTTTTAGGTATTTTGATATGTTTTAGGGTCAATATCAAAGAATGGAGGAGTTTCGGAAGACATTCAGGCCAAAACAATTGTCGCCACGATCGTGACAAAAGCTTCAAAAATGGCCCACGATCGTGACAAAAGGCTCAGATGTGAGCCATGATCGTGGTCTGCATTGTAGCACCCCACGCCTATTCGACACGTGTTCATATGCCCTTTGGACGCACATGCATAGACCCCACAGAAATGATGTGCTAACTATTACACTTTCACCATATAGCATGGCATCATAGCTACATCATAATTAACATAAAGTTTAGAAGCCAAAAAAGTTCTTCATATCATTTCGTAAACCATATTTACAATGTAGCATTACAAACATCATCTATGTTTGTACAATATCAGTCTATTAGAGTCACAGCTCTGTCTACAAAGTATGCTACATGCATGAGAGATTAAACAAAAGTTAAAATAATCCTTCAGTCCCAATTGATCGACCTTTGAGCCATGTCCTATATCCAACAGCTATGCAAAATCTCTTTTAAGCAGTCTTAGAAGCTAGGTCGTCGCTCTCTCGAACCTGAAATTATCAACGTCACAATTTGGTTGAGTTTTGCGAACTCAGTTGAGTAACCATCCTCAATGGTTCACTCTTGTCATGCAATACACAATTTATGTCATCACATAATTCACATCATCTCAATTTTCATCATTCCATTGCAATTATGCAGATTACAATCATTGATAATCAATCACATATATCATACATAAAAGTCCTCAAAATATGCAATCATTCAATTAATTCATATCATATATATATGCAATGCTTATGAGACTCAACTTCATTTAATGATGTTATTGTGATCGAGTGGCTTTTTCACTGTCCCTTATCTGTTGTGGATACCGGGCTCTATCATACTGTCCCTTATTCGTTAAAAATACAGGGCTCTTTATACACATTGATTTATAGGCTCTTATCGTATGTCTAAGCTTTAAGCTCTTTTTCACTGGCGACTTCGGTCATAACTGCCTTTATATTTCATGTATTCATGTAATGAAATGCACCATGCATATTCATTTTGTCACATTTGCATTCTTTTTCATTCATATTTGTCATTAGACTTTTAGTCCGGCATAAAACATAATAGTTGAGAATCATTTAGTCCAACGTCTTTGACTGAAACAACAATTTCATTTTACCCTAATGGTTAAACGTTTTCGTCTTCTAACGCCGTCATTTTGTGTTTAGAGATGAGTGTTAAATGTAGTTGTGCGATATCGTTTTAGTCCTTGGGTTATGGTTGGGTTGTCTCATGTGAGCAGACCCTTTGTTGTAATCTTACATTCTTCTATTATTAATTCTAATTGCTTTAATTTTTTTTTAAAAGTAGCACTTCCAATGTTCTATTTATGTATCAAAACGCCTTGGACAATGAACGTCTGGAATTCATTATATACACATCATATTAATTCAGTACATAATTTAACAAACAATCAAGGTGAGACTATCTTAGGTTACTCACAATTGCTCCTTTCAGCTTATTCCCTTAAAGTCTCGGCAAGTTTGGAAGCGGTCGCTCAATGTGTTCTTCTATAAAATGTAATCATATACAAAATTGACACATTCAAATAAATACTCAATCATAAGCACATTCATGAATGTATCATGTATTATGCATGTTTAATGACAACTTTTCGGATATGTTTCCTTAATACTCTTCATAAAAAATTTACAACACCTTCAAAACATTCTTTTAGTCCTTAATACCCTTTTATTTACTTTAATCCCTTCATTCAACATCAATTAAATTCATTTAAGAGCTTATTTAAACATACATGCCTCATATGGTAACATCCTTACTTGAATTTGGTTGAAAAACATCCCAAAAAATCACCCTTTAATAAAGCCTGTCAGGTTGCGATCATGCACAAATTTTCTTCTTCTCTGCAGAGTTGTGATCATGTAGAAAACACAGCAAGTCGTGAACATGTAGATGCACAATCGCGACTTCCATCATTCTTCAGTAGAGTCACGATCGTGCAGATGCACGATCGCGACTTGCTGTGTTTTCTTCCTTATTGCTTGCCATTTTTGACCTAGAAACAGAAGCTTTCAGGCAACCCTTTCTTCTAATAAAATGTTCCTATATGTCTTAAGTTTCTAATGACATCAAATTGATACATTTTGGTTCAGTTTCGTGTAAGTTATAATCAAAATACCACATGTTATTCTCTTACCCTGACAGAACTCAATTCTCAACTTCAAGCCAAATTACAGGACTCTTAAAGACAGAATTCAAATTCAATTCCTTCACAAAAAATGTAGCCATACGTCTCTAGTGTACTCTAGATCAAAATTCATCCAATTTGGATATTCACAGATAAAGTTATGGCCATAATACAGATATACGTTCAGTAAAACACTGCACATAACATACCCCAACACAATTCATTACCAAAGTTCTGTTACTTCTCTATCATTTCTCTATCCTTTCATGTTGATGATTCAGTTATACCTCAATTTTCAGTTTAGTAACCTCTATACACAATTCACAAGTTCATGAATAATCACAAGTACATATCACATTTTCTGCACTTCACTAATCTTCATTTAACTTCAATTATCACAATCCTTTATACATTTTCTACACATTTTCTACTGATTTAACTCCTTCATCACTTTACTTATATCTCATAATTTGCTTGTTCCTACAACACTCACGCGTGCATCCATTCCCCTTGCTATACCATTCACGCATGCATGCATTTTCAAACATGAAATCATCGTCAAAAATCATTTACACTACCATAAAACTTAAAGCATAACTTAATTGATTTTCACTTCAAATCCTTCAGTAAAATTCCAGAAATGGGGAGAGCAAATGAGAGGCTTCGGTGGATGAAACAAAGATAAGAGTAGAGAAAAACATAACAAAATATAGGCTGAAGTCTTTACAAGATGTAACATGGATAAGCCAATAACACAAAAATAAGCAAAGATAGTGTTCGGTGATGGCAAAGCAAGAAGGAAGGTTTAGATGATTTTGGTGAAACTAAAGAAAGGAGCTACAGAAACCTTCCTTGCCTAACAAAAAAAAACGTGACTTAGGTGGCTTAACTTAGCTTTGCCACATGTCCCTAATGTATGTCTTGCATTTGTCATCATATGAAGCTACCAAATGTCACTTAGCTATTGCTCCACTTATCACATAGTAATTTGTCCAATTGTCACACATTCACTAGTCCATTTGTCACACTTCTATTTGTCTTTTATTTCTATATTTTTCTTAAAAAATACTCCAAATATTCAAAAATTTCCAAAATTTCCAAAATGTCCCCAAAAATAATAAATCAATTTTTCTACACACAAATTCAATTTTCAAGACAATTAATCCATAATTCACACTTTATTCATATTAAAATCACTTCAACCCAAAAAATGTCAATGAATGCATGTACAATTATTTTATGAGCGGCAACATTATTCACGTGCATGTGTATGCCATATAATGCATCAAATGTAGTTCAAAATTCTTAATAAACTCTCATATATAATGTACTAGGGTTCTAACCCTAATCATGGGATAATGGAATGTTACATGCATTGGGCAGACGAGCAAACACTTATAAACTTCACATTTTGAGGGAATTTTTGGACCTTTCGAACCTCGAAAAAGCCCTAGAGTTACCCAAAACATAAGAGACTATTTAAAGAACAATAAGAGAAGAAAGAGGGGAGCTTTTTCGTGCAGCCACTTTTGGAACCCTAAGAGAGAAATAGGAAGAGAAAGAGTGGAGGAATAGTAAGAAAGAGGAAGAAGAAGCGATCTCAACATGCTTCCCAGGTCATGAGGTTTCTCGATGCTGCTGCCTTCCCAGATCGTCCATTCTAAGTTTCTATTTCCTTTTCATTTCAATTATTCATGTATAAAGTTAGTATGGATTGGATGATGATAGATGGGAGAATGTTAATGATGTTCTAACTCTTCTTCGGGATTTTATTTTGATTTAATGATAATTTAATTGATTGTGTTTATTAGATGAATGTCGTGATTTGATTGCATCCTTGCATAATTTGGTAACAAACTGAGAGGGTGAACTGAATGAAAAATGATTAAATCAGATTAATGAGAGTTTGGCGATTTAATAGAAACTGTGAAAACTCATATTGGTAATTGTGCTGAGAGAGATCCCGTGTGATATTCCGATAGTTTATTAGAGTGCTTCAGATCCAATTAGGGTTTATAAATTAGGTTTAATGGTTATAACTTGAGAGAAAGTAATCATCCCTAGGATCATCTAGAACCGACACCCCATTAACACATAATCAGCTAAGTTAGCATTAATGATAGGTAAAATCCCCTTTCTCATAACTTGGTAAATTCTTGGTTGATTTCCATTGTGCGTGCTTGTTGCTCAATTGTTAATTCCTTCATGTTTAATTTCTAATTTAATTGGTTGAATTTAATTCTCGTATTTACTTCCCATTACTTTATTTATTTTTAGTTTCATATCTTTTCGGCCATAGATTTTCAGGATTAGATTAATCCCCTTTCTCATGAGATTGACATGTCTTATACTACAGTTACGACCTGTGCACTTGCGGTATTTAAGAGATTGTAAATTTTAAAGCTCAAACGACACGATCACTAGGGATAATTTAGATACTACATAATTACATATGATAGGAATCTCATTATCATGATCTCATTACGATTTCCTTCATGCTATGTAATGTATCAAAGACTTCATTAATTCGATTTAAGATCATTATCAATTCATAAAGAACATGAACATCAAATTAATGAAAATTCCTTTTTATTAATCATAAAGATTTGTACAACAAGTGTTAAAGGCGATCACCTTTAGAGCACTTCTCTAACAATATCGACGCTGATAACCCGGTTAAGCATTCCTTCCTTGTATTTATTATTTCTTTCTCTCTTTAGAAATTGTTTATTTTATCCAATGTGTATGGATTTAGGTATTGTGAAAAGATGATTTTAATGCTTTCAGTGGATCGTTTATTACAAACCCATTGCTAGAATTTCAATATAATCTTTAATTGTTATATTTGAAATTCATGTGTAATGACTAATGATTTGTAATCATTAGGGACAACATAACCTAGGTTAAATGACGCATCATATGTAGTTGTTGCCTTGATTAATCGGTTTTCCTAATTTGTAATGTGGTTACCCAATTGAATTTAGAGATTATATCCTAGGTTATTCGGTGGTTAGGTTTGATTAACAATCGTATCTTGATTAAGCAAAACCTAAGGGAAAACTCGAGTCAATAGATTAACCTATGATTAATAGTTTCTAGGAAAGTTTTGAGAACATCAAATCATCGAAATATGTTTAATTAGGGTGTAAGTTGAGATAGAACCAAAGAACCAGATTCCTAACAAATTCACCACTTTCTTCACTTTGCATTTTTTCTTTAATTTGTTTTTCTTAGTTTAGATTCATTTTATTTTCTTATTTCAAACCAAACAAACCTCCCCCAACCAAAACCTAAACATTGATTAATTTCATTTCGAAAACTTTACACAATCTCTATGAGATCGACCTAGACTCACCACTGCTACAGTAGTAGTCTAGTTTATTTTCACTAGCGTTATGATGGGCTACAAATTTTTGTGTCATTATAAGGGAGTGCAGTGTTTTAGTTTTTGTTCTTGATTTTAATTGGTTTTTGATATATATTTGTCGTAATTAGTTTTTTTATTTATTTTATTATCTGTTCACTTTTTGTTTAGTGTTTGTCGTGTAAAAAAATTTTTGACATGGATGGAAGTAATTTCTTTTATAACTCATATCCCCAATCTTATAACCAAGTTTAGACTAATCAACCTAACTTTAGTTATGGATGGGATAATCAACAGAATTACTTCCCTAATAACTTGCAAGATGCACAACAATTCCCTTACAGACCAGAAGTTTCTTATCATGATTCAAGTACACCTCTGGAAGAATTGATTAATGTTATGATTGCTAATACTTTACAATTCCAGTAAGATGTACAACAATAGTTCCAGTAGTTCCAACAAGATATATAGCAACAGCTTTAACAAGGTATACATCAAATCCAGTAAGAAAACAAACCAAGCATAAAGAACATGGAATGCCAAATGGGTCAAATGATGGAAACTCTCGATCACCTAGAATCACAAATCTAAGAGGAGTAGTCATATCAACCCGAGATGTACCCAATAGATGTTAGTGCTAAAACCTTATAGAGTGATGAGGAGTTTGAGAATTTTGAGGGCAATACTCAAGGCATTGCTTGTGAAGAAGAAGTGGAGAAGGAGCTTGAAGCTAAAAATAATACATCCTTTAGCTTGAAGGTGAGTACTGAGTTCGTGATTATTTTTGACACTAACTCTTTACCTTTACCTAACAGGTTAAAGGAATTAAACAAAGAAGAAAAAGGTGAAGAGACATTCGAGATCTTTCAAGAAAGCATAGACTCAGTAGAGATCGAAAGTCTAAGGATAGGGAGGACACTGAATGGGAATGATGATCAACTAAGGCCCTATCTAAAACAACCTCGCGTAGAAGTGGCGCTAATTGTAATTCTTGAAGATCAAAATTTTGTCACATGAGGAAAGTGTGAAGTTGAGCCAGCGACCCTAAATAAAGGTGTTTCTTGGGAGGCAACTCAAGGGAAGTAAATTTCCTTTCTTTAAATTTTTGCATTTCTTTTTTTATGAATGTGTGTTTTTAGTTGTTTTTTCTTACTTGTTTTTAAGTTTTCAACAAAATGAGAGAATGAATAAAACAAGCAAACAAGCATTTGCTCATTTTCTATTGCTTCTAGGATTATGTAATCATGATTAGAATTTGAATTGACTAGAGAATTTCATAGCAACTTTAGCATGTATTTTTCACTCTTGTGATTGGTCGATGTGCATTATCTTTAGAGGAGTAGTGACCAATGGTAGACAAATCCAGTGAGATTTTGAGCCTTATTAGACTTAAACATTCATATAAGTCTCATTGTCTTTATTTATGTTTGACCTTCATGACATGTACACCCTAATTTTTCTTTGATTTTCTATTTAAGACCACATTTTTATCACAAGCATTAACATGGAGATGATTAGGCATTCTTTGTTACATAAACTACATTACCCATACAACCTACCCTATTGACATGATTCTTCCCTTGTTAAGCCCCCTTGAGCTTTATTTATCTTTTCTTTGTGTATTACCCACATTACATGCTTTAACCCTAACCAAATGTCCTTCCCAAGCCTTAAAGCTAGTAAAACATTTTTTGATTGTTGAGTTTGTGGATATACAAAAGTATAAGTGTGAGGGTGTACATATGTGTGGGTTAGTTATAATGTTGGGATGTTATTTTATGTCTTATCATTGAAATTCCCATATTGATGTAGTTTCTTTTAATTTTTATAAGGAAAAAAAGAAAGAAAGAAAAGAGAAAAACAAAAGAAAGGCAATATATAAAAAAAAACTTAAATAAATGTATCAAGGAGGAAGTGTGTATGTGTTAAAAAGTTTTTCATGATTAATCTTTCCTCCTAAAGTTGTATTGAATGGGTTACTTAAGTATGTTGAATATGAGATAAATGTTGTCTTGGAAGGTTAACTCGTTATAGTGTTATCATCAATCTCTATGAGTGAACCATTTTGATTCGTTATGCTCCATATGGTTTATGTGTGAGAGATGAATTAAGTTGTGAAATATAGTTGTTGTATTCGTCGTAACTGACAGTACCCAGTTTTGTATGAATGTTAACTTGTGAACTTGATATCTCATTGAGTGTTACTTTTGTTTCACTAGCTTTGATAGCTTTCATGCTACTTTACCCAAATACATCTCACCTTACCCTTGCCCACATTACAACCCTGAAAAGTCCTTTAATCTATGATTTTGCATGTGAACCTTAGTTGTAACAGCCCAGACCACCCGCTTGCATATATTGTCCGCTTTGGGCTTGGCCCGCACGGTTTTGTTTCTCCAGCCTCACCCCAGTACTGGAAAACGCGTATGAAGGTGGAGAGGCCCATATCACTCACTCACTTCCATATATTGTCCGCTTTGGCACGTGCCCATATCACGGCCTCACGGTTTTGTTCCTTCAGGAGAGCCCTCAGGGTATGCACTGAAGAACGCGTATTGGGTGGAGAAGGGTGGTGGGGCCCATTCACTCACTCACAATATATTGTCCGCTTTGGGGTGAGGAG
>JANQAP020000103.1:1279417-1290153 GCA_026874005.2 Erythroxylum coriaceum
CTTATGGGGGGACGAATGTTACGGTTTGATCCAATTGCAAAGTATGGGACTTGGATCCCACATCGATTAAATACAAAGTTGGTGTGGAATTTATAAGGACTTTGGGCTTTCTACCCTCATAAGCTAAGCTAACTTTTGGGGTTGGTTCTCCCATAAGTCCTTATCACTGTTCCTGTATAGTATTGGTCGAACATCTTTCAGAAAAAAAGGGTCAGTAGGCCAAACCCAAATGGTGATCAGCGAACCATGTTTTAACTGACCAAATGAACATTAAATTTATGCGGCAAATGCCCATTTGTTTGACCAGCAATTTTAAGCAACAATAACACATTGCAATACCTGCAAAGTAATTCAGTATCTGCGAAACTCTAACGAAATGCATTTTTCTATTGTTCCTCAGTACTAAGTTGATACATTAAGGCGCCTAACTTTTGCTTAATTGTCACCCAAATGCAATGAGACACATACATCATCATCACAGCCATTTCTTAGCAAAGCGAGATTTTCAGACACCGCATTATCTGACAAGTGGTTTTGATGCAGAGGGGACTGCCTGCTGAAACTTGGAATGAACTGGTGTTCAACACTGGGAGCCACTTCGATCCTATCTTCCAGATGAAATTCTGCTTGAATCAATGACCGTTTCATTTCTGGGTTGATGGGCTCCACATCTAGTGGCACATGCTGAATTTGAAGACCAAGAGACTCAAATTTCTCTTCTACCTTGTCTCTATGTGGTGAGGAGTCCTCCATAGTTGAGCCAATAGCTGTTGCTGAGGCAGCTCTTTGCTCTTGTATTGCCACTATAAGCAGCACATTGGAAACATAATTAACTAATTGAACAACAAGACTAGTGAGAAAGAGGGGGCTAAGAAAAGAGAATTATGGAAAGTAAATATCAAAACTAGATTAGAAACAATAATTTCAATAGGATCAACTTCTCTGGAGAAAAGCTATGGAGATAGTTCAACTTTGCAGCTAGATTAGAAACTTTGAACTGTTGCCAGAAAGCCGAACCCAGATCACCCTACTCTTTCATGAATAGTTCACCCTTCCATCTTCAATATTGGAGAAAGAACAGAACTACCATTATTGATCAAGAAAAATGAGAGGAGATAAAAATTTCGAAAAGAATGAAGAGACTGCATAGCTTTTGATGCATGACAACAAAATTGGATGATAAACTTTAAACATCCAGAAAGATATTCCAGCATGGTTTAACCCTCCATTATAACGGACTAATTAAATAACTGCATCTTCGTGGAGGACCAAATTTAATTATTTGAAGAGTAAGATCTTCTACTGTGTTAAGTCTTGATAAACTTTATACTGCAGGTGGATTTAATTAGAAGCTACCGGTGGCTGCTATATCTAGCATCTCCTAGTCCTACCTTCTAATTTTATCCTACTCTATGCTGAAGTAAAAGGAAATCTACAATCATTAAAAGGCCTAATAATAAGGACCAGTTGTACGTTGAATTCTAAAGTTTTGTTGGATCCATCAGAATCTGAGCTTTGTTGTTCAAGTTATATTTTAGTGCATGGCTTGTTGAAATAAGCTTTTGGACAGCAATAAAAGCTTCCACGGGTTGAAGCTTTATTATTATAAAACTGACTTCCACATTTTCACAAATGTCAATTAAAAATATCTGATATGTACATGTCAAAATTGGTTATATTTATGCATATTTGATGATTTCCAAAGTCACTAAGCTTCTAATTAAAAAGACTATACACATGCTAGAGTTATTTTAATTTATATTTCAACACAAAAGCTATCCATTGATTTTCTGAAATGCTGTATAATATTTAACCAACAAATATTTGCTGATAGCTATCAACTATCAGTCATTAGCTATAGATTAGGAGCTAATGTCAGCAGCTAACAAGAAGGGAAGTGGTTTCCCAGAGGAAAGTTGGATAGACCTCTAGTTAATCAGGTCTGGTTAACTGATTTCCAAGGAAGTAAAGCACTTTTCAATAAGCCATTAATCTCATATCACTTCCCGATTGATATCAACCCCTTTCAGGTTCCTTAATTTTCTGGCATAGCATGAGGGCTTTCATGAGCTTACGCAAGACGGAATGAGCTCGAATGTGCAAGGGTTTGGGAGAATAAAATGTGAGGGGAGGCTTAGAATAATGAAGGATAAGCTAAAAACTTTCCACAAGGCTCTTATGGAAAGCAAAATCCTGGATATTAATTTGATCAAGAGGAAATTATACTTTACACAAGCTAGTCTCTACCCGGATCCTGAGAATGAAAAGCTAAGAATTGAGGAAAGGCAAGCACAGGAGAATTATATCAGAGGCTTGGATGCACATAACTTAACATTGAGACAAAAATCAAGGGTTCTTTGTAGCTACAACAAGGTGATAGATGCAATTCCTTCTTCAAAGCAATCCTGAGTAGAAGAAACCTCAATAAGATCCCATGCCTAACTAATGACTCTAGGGAAAGAGTATGGCAACAAAATAATATCAAGAGAACGGCTTTCAGGTAAGGATTTCCTAGGCTCTAGCAATGCATGTGAGTTGTCTATGCAAACACTCAAAGCATTCATTACCCCAACTATCACTCTTAATCAAGGTCACAACATTACTAGGTCAATTGTTCTGGAAATGTGGATGAAGTGTTGAGGAACCTGGACCCTAGCAAAGGCCTTGGTCCAGAAGTGCTAAATGCTTACTTATTCAAACAAACCTAGTAATCGACCAAGAACCAAGTCTATAAAGCTGTCCTAGAATTCATTAATATTGAGATCCTTCTCAAGGAAATTAATCAAGCACACTTTTGTCTAGTTCCCAAGGTTCCTAAACCAAGAAACCTGAAGGATTTTAGACTTATTTCATACTGCAGTACTCTACAAAATCATCTCTAGTATTCTGGTACAGAGGCTGAAAGAGTTGATAGGTTCTTTCACAAGCAAAACCCAAGGTACTTATATTGAAGGCAGAAGTATAATGTTCTTCTTGCTCAGGAGCTGTTTTCAAGGCTATCAAAGAAAAGGTTCAGGGAAGCTCTGTGCACTAAAAATTGACTTCAAACTTTTGACTTGGTCTATTGAGACTTCCTGCTTCATTCCTTTGAAGCTTTGGGCTTCCCAGCTAAATACTGAACTGGATAAGGCAATGTGTGACCACAGTCTCCTTCAGTGCATTGGTTAATGATGAACAAACTCAATGATTCAAAGAAAAAAGAGGGGTAAGGCAAAGTGACCTTTTATCCCCATATCTCAATCTGCATAGACGTGCTGCTAAGACTCGCAGCATCCAAAATAGAGGAGAATCCTTCTTTCAAAGTTTCATAAAAAATGTCAGAGAATAAATTCAACCTTGCTTTGACAAATGATTTGCTGATGTTTTTGCAAAGCTGACTCAGAATTAGTCATTACCATCTTCAGGTCCACTAACAAGTTCAGCAAACAATAGGAATTGAAGTCAATACTGATAAAAGCTTCCTTATGCTTTCCAGGGATGCATTGTACCTCAGTGATCGGCTTGCTTCCTTGACAGGTTTTAGAATTCTACAACCTCCTTTCATTCATTTAGGAATTCCAATGACAACTGCAAGCCCCTCTTATAAAGATTGCAAGAAATTATTTGAGAAGACTGAGACAAGGATAAGCCAATGGTGCAGCAAGAGTCTTTCTTATGCTGGAAGACTCTAGTTGATCAAATTGATATTATGCAATCTGTACACCGATTGATTATCTCATTTGGTTCTGCCCAAGAAAGTTGTCAAGGACATTGAGAGATGCTGAGGAACTTCCTGTGGAATGGTTATGACTACAAGAATTCAGGTTCTCAGGTGGCATGGAATGAGTTGTGCAAATCAGTAGGTCAAGGAGGACTTGGCCTCAGATTAATCCAAATCTCTAGTAAAATTTTCCTAGATAGAAGGATCTGGAAACTGGTAACTGATAAGGAAAACCTATGGTCTCAATGGATGCACTCTTTTCACTTAAAAGGAGCTAGCTTCTAGGGCTTTAAACAAAATCAAAACATACCCTGGACCTTTCATCATATATTCATGCTCAGGGGAATACATTGCAAGGAGTTTGAAAGTTTAACTGGCAATGGCAAGCAAACTAGTTTATAGTTCGATAATTGGGAGTAATAAGGGTTCTTTACACTTGATCCCTAGTATCTTCCAACTTAGAGACATGCTAAAGCCTAATGCTAGATGCCTGGTTCATCAGATTTAGGGGATTTGAATGCTTAAAGGAAGCCATTCCTAGTTACCACCCAAGAAAGGATAAGGAAGATAGGATAATTTAGGATAATTTGGTCCAAACATAACTTGGCTAAGTTCACAAATAAGTTTGCTTCTGAGCTGTTAAAGCCTCAAGTCCCTAAAGTCTCCTAGCATAGGTCATACGGTTTACGAGATGTATCCCAAGAATTATGCTATTATGTAGCTTACAATGCTTAATAGACTGAGCACATCTGCTAAGGTAAAGATTAGCTTGGCTATTAACCCACATTGTAGCTTTGTAACCTTGAGCTAGAAACAAGAGATCATCTCTTCTTTTAGTGCACTTACACCAAAGAGATCTGGCTGAAAATTCAGGTGGCCTACAACTTCTCCTACGATGAAACAAATTGGGACAGCATAATATCTAAAGTTTCCAATGCTTCACTCTCAAAGGATGATAACTTACTTCTAATGCTTGCATTATGCACAATAGTTTATGAGATCTGGAAGAAAAGGAATCAAAGGAGGTTTAAGGGCAAACAAATTGATATTAGAACTTTCAACTCCCAACACCTTTTCTAGGATAAAGGAGTTGTTACTTAGCAATTTCAACAATGCAAAATTTTCCAGGATTGTAACCCCTAGGTGGGGATTCAACTAACCAAATGCTATTTTGAGACCCTGCACTCAGTCTCTCATGGTCCATAATTTACAGATTGTACACTATGGCCTCTAGGCTTCGTTATTTTGAATGTATCAAGACTCCAATGAAATCACAGCTTGTTTCATCTCTTGGCTGAATTTATGTAATGCTTTGCCTACATTCTTTTTGGAATACAATTTATTTAATTTCCAAAAAAGCCAGCCTAAATCTGATCGCACAAGAGGTGGCACTTAGCCTAGGCAAACATGTTAAAGGGCTGTGCACTTGACTTGCCATCAGCACTGCAAATAAAACTATCACAGTGTTATCGCATTAAAAATTCATCTTTCAGTTTCCCTTATGCCTTGAGTTTAAAGCGTGTGGCACCCTGACTTCAACCACGTCCAAGATGACAAAGAGTACATAAAATTCTCTTCCTATTTCGATTATCTTTTGAAATGATTTAATTTGTGACATATCAACAAGGAAGATATATCAATTAGTTTTGTTCTTGTTAATGTTTTATCGAACTTGTAGAATATCAAAGAATGACGGCTAGAATCAGGAGGAATTTATAAAAGCATCAAATGAAGATGATAACAAAAACTAGGCACATGATCAACAGGAAAAAGCACAAACCTTGAAGACCTTCATTAGTTGTGATAAGATCAAGCTCAAGAAGATTAAGAAGACGACCAAGATCAACCCCACTAGTCCAATTCTCTGGAGGTTGACCAACCTTCAGCTTAAGTCGTCCACGATTAGCAGTACCACCCCATATGATTCCAATAGGTTGTGGCTTTTCTCCATTCTCACTCTTCATTAAAATGAGGCTTCCACTATCTCCTTCAAGATCAAAAGTCTGTTGGTTCTCACCCACAACGAGATAATCGGTAAAGAAACAAATGCCTTTCTCATCATTATATTCAAGTGCAAAGGCTAATACAGTTCCTGTTGTCAAACCAGAACTTCTTCCAACCTTCATAACTTGCTTCCCAATAAGACTGCTTATTGGAGACTGCAAATCTACATTTTTTACATCACCGATCTCTCCTACACCTTTTATAGATGTAGTAACAGTGGACATGTCAAAATCATCAGCGAATGGAATAAATGCCCCATCTGCTCTCACAAATGTCTCTGTAAGGTAAAACAAATGGCAGCCAATAAGTGTTGGGCTCAACGTTTGAGTTGAATAACACAACCATTAACCATTAAGGATTTGAATTCAAACATAATCTAATAAGAATATAACTAAACTAGACGAAGATAATCAATGACACAGCAAAGCTAATGAAATATAGAGATGATTCAGGATGTTAACTATATGTCACATCAATTGATACAGAGTTATTCAATGAATGGACTAAACTAGTAGAATATTAAAGAAAATAGTACAAACAAGAAGGTGTGGTATATATTAAATTCACTAAGAAATAACCTTGAAGAGATTCATCATGTGATGCCCTCATCTGACTATCTAAAAGTGTAATTATAGAATATTTATATGTGACGAACTAATAATAGACTAGCCAATATAATATTCCATGTGAAAAGATCCTGCTGAGAATACCTACATGTGAGTGTCCCACATCGGAGAAAGAGGAGAAAGAAGACTAACATGTAAGCCTAGTGGGTTACTCCACCTATAGCCAATTGGTTTTAGGATGAAACCTCACTTGGGCTTGTGTGTGGTCTAACTCTCCTTCTCGTGTGGGCTAGTAGGTCCATTGCAAATTTAACATGGTATCAGAGCCAAAGAAGATCTTGGCCTACTATTTACCCCAAAAGGGGGTCCGTTATTTAAGCAACTGGAGAAGGAATTGAAGTCTATATGGAGCAAGTGACCCAACAGTATTATTTGCCCTAAGAGGGGGCCTATTTGACCTCAATCAGAAGTTCAGCTCTGATGAGGATTGTCTACGTACCTCTCCAGATTGCCCAAGTAAAAAGAGACTCACATGTGAGGGGGAGTGTTGAGAATACCCACATGTGAGTGTCCCACATTGGAGAAAGAGGGGAAAGAAGACATATAAGCCTAGTAGGCAACTCCACCTATTACCAATTGGTTTTAGGATGAAACCTCACTTAGGCTTGTATGTGGTCTAACTTTCCTCTTTGTGTGGGCTCATAGGCCCATTGCAAATTTAACAGATCCCCATATTGAAATCACCACAACATGCACATGATGAGAGTTTTTCGCATCTAAATTAGCTCAATGTGGGCTTTGGAATTGTGAAACAATTGGACTAGGCTGGAGTCACATGTTATATTATTAGGTTCACAAGGATATTGTTGTGAAACTGGTTTAGACAACACATACAATGTCATGTCTGTATTAGGACTAAAAAGAGATAAAAGAAGCAAGAAAAGGAGATCCTAAGCTAGTAGATTGGAGCATCGATAATATAGGCCCCCTGCTTAAATTTTTTAAAGATGTTATAAATGATTACATCTAAACATAACGACCTCAAAATTGTTGAATGTGATAGCGCAACCATTGCATTGTATTCACAGTTTCAGCTTATGCAAACTCGTATCACACGTATGAATTTATGACCACAAGAGTATTGAGTTATGATCTGAACTCTTTACCAGGGTTTATTCCAGCAAAAATGCCATACCAAAGCTCATCTGTGATAAATGAAGTAGCCCTCTCAACAGCACCAAGATATACCCCAGGTCCAAGTGTTGGGGGCAAAGGATGAAACATTTTTTGGTTTGGATAATCCAAGTTGACAGCAACATGCCTATTAGTTAGAAAACCAACTTGTCGATTTCCAGTCTGGCTCCTCACAATAGAACCCAATGTTCCGTAAGTCTCTTGACTAGCTACCTACACGCACAAGCAACATATAATCTTTGATTTCCACTAACTATATATGATGCTTAATGTAGATAGTACATCATATGAACATAGAATGCTGCTTTAACTAACGAAACATAGATGGGACTCCAATTCTTTTAACTGTTCTATTATCAACTACATGGCCCAATAGCCTTTTGAGATTAGGTTTTGTTAGGAAATGAATATAATAGAATAAAGTTGGAAAATAAAGCACAAAACAAAAAAGAAAAAAAACTCTTCCATTAATTCATTATGAAAAAATATAGAGAAAAAAATTAAGCTAAATAAATGAAAGAAAATCTTCTAAGCATGTCAATAAATGAAGTTAAATGAAAAATGAAGGACAATTTTAACTAGGAAAAATGTATCAAAAAGCACACAGCAACCCCATCCCTCCCCCACGCCAATAAAAGGACAAAGTGGATTTCCTCGCAATTAATATAATGATGTTGTTTTTATTGTGGCCAACAAGGAGAAATACCTGAGAACCAGAACCAATGCAAGGATCACCCCCACCCAAATCATCCACAAGCTCTATGTAAAACTGTTCTTTGGGGGTTGGCTCGGGTGCACCAAAATAGGAAAACTCAACCACATCTACATCACACCATACACCTCCAGGTCCCTGATTATAAGAATGTATGTGGATGGAATTGTAAATTCTTGAAAGGACTTTCTTTAGTGACAGTGGCACAACACCTAATTTCCTTTGCAGCAAAAATCTAACTAGATATAGGTGACATCATTCCTCACCTCTAGAGCATTAGGCAGGCATTGGATGGGGCTGAGCCATTGCTTGTGAACTTTCCTAGCAACAAAAACAAGAATGGCCGGAATGTCTGTGAGCACACCTCGTTGTATGCGAAATCCCACTGCTGTGCAAAGACTGTAGCATCGCAAGATCTTGCTGTGAAATGCCCTTATTGTCATCAGCTCGAGCAATGTGGTTGCCCGTTGCCCTTTAGGTAGATGACCTAGGGTTTCAGGTAGAACCCCTTTCTGCAGATTGGCAAAATAGTTAGCCCTCTCCTCAGCAGTATCTATTAAACGGCTGGAGGTAGGCCATGAGAAGTATGCAGCACTGTTTTCACAGTGCTGTCCACCTGATGCAAATGGCTGGAGAGTTGGGGGACTTAGGGACGGAAGACTGGGATGACTATAAATGTTTCTTTCAGCATCCAAAGCCGATTCATCTGATGGTATTGAACCAGAGCAACAGACCCTCATGTCTCAACGTAAAGAAAGACAATCTTTCAAATAACTGCAGAAATAGAAAGAAAGAATCAAGGAAAATCGTGGAGCCTTGAGAAATAAATAAGTGGAGGTATAGCTAAGAGGATTGAACGGAAAGAAAAGGAAGAAAAGCATAAAGCGTAAATGAGAAGTGGCGGTATATGAACACGTTGGTCATTTAGATCAAAAGAACTAAAGCTTGCATGGATCATTGAAGATCAGAAAAAAAAAATCACCTAAGAAGGCAGCTACACCATGCAAGCAGAAATGAAGAGTATTAACAATAGTAAACAGAAGCAGAAGTGATCCTACTGTCAAGAAAATTAGTTTAAAGGTTCTGTGAACTGTACACTCCTACACAGATAAAGCAAACTGATTTCTAGAGCATAGACCCCAGATTCTTCGGAAATCTTACCCAAACTTTAGCTACTAACGTGAAAAAGGTCGATGTGGGAGGAAACTAAGATATGTTTGTCTGATGGAAATCATACTGCTTGCAAATTGCTAATCCAAACCTTCTTGCATTTAATTTATTTCTATCGAAAAATTACTGTTCATTCTGTAACCCAAATTCAGTCTTGTCGACAATTTCCTTAACCAAAATTTGCTTTCATGCCCAAGTTGAATGAGAAACAAAGGCTAATCCAAAAGCATAGGGCCTTATATTTACTTTAGAAAATGTGAAACCTACTAATCAAGGCCAGAAAAGAAAAATGTTTCAGAACAAGAAAAATAGTAAAGAAAATCGTATAAAGCATGGAGTTTCAAAGCAACGAAACTTGTTTAATGTTGAAACACAAGCTAGTGCAGAAACCCTTTACCATAAAAGAAACAAAACTGGGGAACTCAAAATCAACTTTGCCAGTTTATTTCACGCTTATACGTATGTAAAAGTAGTTAAAATGAATATTTCATAGAAACAATTGTACCTTGGTCTGTTGGCGATGATTGCTTGCCGTTGATTCAATTTGATGCTGTAACTGTTGAAGAAGTTAACACAGCTTACAGTCTTCAAGTGGGTGCATGACAGTAGCTTTAAAGAATGCTCTAGCAAAGAGTAAACAACATAAAAGAACAAAAACTCAGAGATCCCAGAGCAGAAGAAGTTCGCTTTTGGTTTGGAAAAAATGTGAAGAGTAAACTTACTACAAACAGAAAACGGTTATAAAAGAAGAAATGTACACTAAACCAAGAGAAAGCACAGACTTGATTTTCCATGCATGTGCCATTTAAACAATCAAGATCAACGGAGAAGAAAAGAAGTGAACAGTGGGATTTCGTAGTTAGGTTGAATTCAGGAGCCCACAGCTTTAAAGATGCGAGACTAATGAATGGACTTGCCAAAACACAGAATACCGCTACCCATGGGAAGGTAAAGTTAAGGCATGCGTGCATTTTTCTATTTGATATTAAACTAACTAATGCATGTTTTAAGGGGAATATTTTAGAAAGCGAGAGTAGCTTGCCTTGGTGGCAAGTGTCTTCCTATGCTCGTAGCCCTGGACTTTACTTAATGCAGTCATCTACTCATTTTAACATAAATAACTTTATAAAAAAAATATATTATTAGTTTATATCCTACTAATGTTTTAAAAACTGAATTGGACATTAAATCGGTCGGAAAAAAGGTTTAAGATTTAGAGGTTTAACCGGTAGTAAACCACTATAAAATAAGTACATAATAAATAAGAAGTAAAACTTGTAAGAATAAATAAAAATAAAATATTTTATTAAAATAAAAATACACCAATGTCTATTATTATATAATGAACTAATAATAAATAAATATAAGTCTAATATAAAACTTAAAATAA
>JANQAP020000103.1:1293254-1312672 GCA_026874005.2 Erythroxylum coriaceum
ACATTTATTAACAAATATACCGGGAAATGTCATGAATGCATGTACAGTCATTTACATGTGCAAAATTCACTATTCACGGGTATGTGTATGCATGAACATATCAAGACGATTCTAAGCACTCATAGACCATTTCAAATTACTATTCTACCCTTCCCGTTAGTAATGGGATGTTACATAATATAAGAGGACCCTTTATCCTCTTATCCCTTCACTTTGATAATGGAAGTCCTTATTAGACTCATAAGGTATAACATTTCCTGAGATAGGCAGTTTGAACAC
This sequence comes from Erythroxylum coriaceum, assembly GCA_026874005.2. Lineage (NCBI taxonomy): Eukaryota > Viridiplantae > Streptophyta > Magnoliopsida > Malpighiales > Erythroxylaceae > Erythroxylum > Erythroxylum coriaceum. Next base: position 1,293,534 of record JANQAP020000103.1, read on the forward strand.
CACTCAAGGTGTAAAAGATTTAATCTTACCAACCTAGTGTTTGTTAATGATTTGATATTTTTTTCAAAGAAAAAACAATCTCCCAAAGTATCCTAATGTTAGCACTATAATGTTTTAGATTGCTCTTGAAACTCTCTTTAAATAGGGATAAAAGTTGTCTTTAATATGAGGGAACTCTTTATAATGCTTCCTAGTATTCTTCAATCGTTAGATTGAAAACCAGAACCCCTCTATTTGCATACTTGAGATCCCTATTACTTCAAGGAAGCCCTCTTGTAAAGAGTTGCAACCACTATTAAACAAGATACATAAAAAGAATATCTAGTTGATACAAAAAGAATGTCACCTTGATTAAAAGAACCCGACTTATTATCTAAGTTCTAAATAACATCCATATATATCGGTCTTCCTACCTATGCTTCGTTAGTAATATTACCAAAGGTATGGAAAAGTTACTTAAGAACTTCTTACGGATAAAAGACACCACAAGAAGAGTTATGACTAAAGTTAAATGGAATAAAATAAATTTACCAAAAGAAGAAGGTGCCCTGGGAATTAAGGCACTGAAGCCTACTAAAAAGTTCTTCTAATAAAAAGGTTATGGAGATTACTAAGATAAGCAATTACTTAAGTACAATCGATCCGCACATATTACGGGAAGAATGGAAACATTTGGAATTTATAATCCAAAGCCTGCATCATTGGAATATGCATAATATACTAAAGTTGAGGGGGAAGGTGAGGTTGGGGATTGAAAGCAAGATAGGCAATAGAGCAAGCATAACTTCTTAGCATGACGATTGGTCTTAGTTTGACATTTTTAATACATCTATGTAACTAAATCCCTTGAGTAATATAATTCCTTTAAATTGCATAGTGAAAGAAATACTGGAATAAAATTACGAACTTCTAGAATCTCTGCCTAGTACCCACTTCAAAAGCATATCCTAGGATCGAGGCTAGATAAATAACAAGGAGGATAGTATCTAGTAGAGCAAAATAACATTTGGTAACTTCAGCAACAGTTCTTGTAAGAATCTTCTAAGAACTCAACACCTCAAAGCACCTTGGTACAAGATGCTATAGCATAAACAAGGCAGCATCCAAAGGGAAACTTAACACACTGGATAAGTTGACTAGATTCCTCAACATTCCAACTTAATGTATCGTATGTAAAAAGGAAGTTAAAAACTTAAATCATCTAGTTTTTTGAATGTCATCACATAAAATTCTTATGGAACAACATTCTCTAGATATTTGACCTCACTCCAGCTTAAGAAAAATGGGAGCTAAAAGCTCAGGTGATTGGATAGTTTTCAAAAACTTTATAAGCTATCTAGTTCATGGCATTTGGATGGAGGGCAATCATAGAATTTTTCAAAATTAGAAAACATAAGAGGAGTGTTTAAAGAGGGAACTAGAAAGACACATCAGTAATGTACCAATTTATACATCAAATCCATACTATTTACAATTCACAGATTAACGAAAAGTGGAGAGTACTAGATGATTAAATGTAACACAAACATTTAGTTTTTTATTATGACAACTGTTTCTTGGTGGCTCCTAGGGATGGCAACGAGGCGGGGAGTACCTTCCCTGGCCCGTCCCCACCTGGTACCCCCATTCTCCGTCCTCGATCCTCGATCTTTGAAGTGGGGATATTTTTGTCTCATTTTCTATCCCCGAGATTCCTGTGAAGTCTCCGCGAGGACCCAAATCTCCGAATCCTCACCCTGCACCCATATAAAGTTGGTTCATATGATTATATCACACTTCCATAAAATATACTATGGTGCAATAAAAAAGCCATTATGTTGAAAAATTCAACAGGAGTCTTCCTGAATCACAATCTCAAATTCTCAATGCTCAGTGTATTCTCAAATTCTCAATGAACTATTCGTGAATGACAACTGAAAATATAACAAGAAAAAATTATCGTGAACGAGGATCCCCACGAGGAGACCTGTCCCCGTCTTCGACTTTGTGTTGGGGGTTATATTTGCCTCATCCTCGATTTTACAAGATGATTTTTTTACCAATCTCCGCCCCGAACGAGGAATTCCCACAGGAATCCCCGAACTCCGAACTCAAATTACCATCACTAGTGGTTCCTAACTTTATAAGAGGGAATCAGATTTGCTTCTTCATAGGTCTTAGCTTTGGCTTTATACCGAATCCCTTGAGGAGTTTATTGATGATTTTGTAAAATAGAAGGATAGCTTTGACATTTTCTCATTTTTGGATTGAGTAATGATATTATTTATATTCTAAAAAAATTAATAATATATCTGTAATATTCACATTAAATAAAAGTAAGTAATATTTTATTTTGATTTTAAATAAAATTTTACTGTAATGAATATTTTATAATAAAAAAATTAGTCAAGTAATTAATTAAATTAATATATGTTCTATTATAAATTATTGAAATGTTATTAATGTATCTATTACGAAGAAAGTAAATAACATTTTAAAGCGAATTAAAATAAAAACTAAAAATATCAATAAAAAAAGGGTAGACGGAATAAACCAACCATCCTCGAAGCATGTTAGAGAGACAACGAGAAGTCTCTCTGTGTGTTAGTCGCTGTATGACCCAAAAGTCGAAAATATCCTCCTTCATATGGCGGGAAGACAGCAGAGAACAAAATCCCTAAACGAAATCCATTTAATCACTGCTCTCGTTCTTCTTTCTCTCTCTTCTAATTCAACAAAAAGAAAAAGCAAGGAATGGAAGAAATCGAAACCTTAGGAATATTCGAAGAGATCGACGCTCTCATCTCTGATAAACTCCAAGTGGTACTAATTTCTACTTTTTTTTTCCTGCTAAAAGTTCAACTTTGAATATCGCTTTTTCATTGTTTGTGATTTACAGAAATATGCATTTGGGATTGATTGTGTTATGGCTATAGAAAACAATACAATAATAATAGTCACAAAGTTTGATCCTTTTTGGACTTAGACGCTGAACACTAGGTTTAAGTGCGTGCTATTGGCTATTGCTATTGCTAGCTTCATGTTTAGTATAATTGCTTATGATGTTTTCAGGTGTCATACAAATGGCTGAGTCGAAATTTTTTAGTGTCCTCAAATGCTGCGAAGCGGTAATTTTTGTATCACTGGTTCATACATTTGGTGGAAGGGTTTACAATCCTCAACTAGTGTGTTGCTGTGCTTAGGTTGCTTCAGGAGTTTGTTGAGACACGCGGCAGTCGGTTGGAAGTAGTTTATACATTGTCTGGCTGGCTGAAGAGCAGTCCTACTAGTTACCACATAAAGCTTGTGTCTGGTCCCAAACTTGAAGGTTGGATATTTTTGTTCAAGTGCATGATATTTCCAATAGCCAATAATAATTTGTTAATTTTACTTGCTGTTTAGAGACGGACTTCTAAAATTTTAGAAGTCATTTAAGAATTATGGCTTTGATCATTCTTTTCTGATCCTTCTTCTGGACTCCTTCAAACGAAAATTTCTTTTAGATCCTTTCTCATTTGATAGATAATTTGATTTGTAATAACTTTTATGTGGATATTTTGATGCAGGGAATTGAATAGCAATATAAGCATCTTTTCTGAATTTGCTGCAGGTGCTAAACAAGAATTTGATGGAAATTGCTCAGTTCAGGTCTACAGTGTGCAAACTTCTATTCCAAAAGACCCTGCAGCACTTTGGAATATTGAATTTGTACAAACAGAAGAGCTATTTAAACAGCCTGCAGCTTTTGATAATTGTTTGAGAGATAACAGGTAGCCTATGTCTTTCGTGTGCATTTTATGTTATTTATCTTCCTTCTCCATATTAATCAGGTTTTGCTTCATTATTAATTAAACTTGGTCATTGTTCTGTAGTTGTCACCAAAGTAACAGTGAGACTGTAGTTGTTCAATCTGCTTCCAATGCATTCTTTACTTTGTGAAAGCTGATGATTTGAATGTGATTTTCATCACCAAAAAAATTTTCATGCAATGGTCATACCTATGAATTGGATTGACAGATGAAAATGTAAATTTAGTCCATCCTTTCCCAGTGTAAAATTAGCTTGAAAGGTTGATCAGTTATTCCTTCTTTGCCTGTCTGAGATTATCAATTAGTTGCAAAGGTGTAATGTTTGTTCTGTTTTTGCCATGCGGAGGGCTACTAAGAAACGATCGATTTTTTTTCTTTCCTTTTTGTTCGAGTTGTCAATACAATAACCCTAAAATAATTTTTGCTAAGTGGCAACCTGGACCCTAAGCTTTTAGTATGTACAATTGTCTTAAAGATATCTGTTATCATTATCAAATTGAAGTCCGGAAACTTCCCCAAACAGCCATTTTTACCAAATATTTATGCTTTTTGTGAAGAAGAGACAATATATTCCTTTTGAGAATACTCAAAATAACAGTTGCAACGAATACTTATACTATAGGGTTCTGAGAGCTTGTCCAACAGGAACCAAATTCTGGAGTTAAAACTCTGAAATAACTGGATCCATAAGAGTTATTTTGATGGATTTGCTTTTCTTATGTCCATTTAAAGTAGAAAAGAAAGGCCTAGATAAACCAAAGGTCTTAACTGCTTAATGATTATTAGATGCAAGTTGATTTTAAAACGGCATTAGATGCACCAAGGAGTGAAATATATCTTATGTGCAATGGAATGCCAGGTCACTTAGTATTACTATAAAGATGGTCAAGTTGACTTTGATTATTACTAAAATGTTGCCCATTGTAAACAGTGTTCTTGATTTTACTTGCATGTTCTCACACAAGCTCATTCACATTCGAATACTGTGTTGCCTCTTTAAAGCTGTGAAGTGAAGTTCTTCCCTTCAAAATCAAGATGAAAGTCGACTCATGTATGTTTTTCACCAGTTCCATCTAGATGTTCTGCATGTTCTTTTAACTTTTGTAGTCTTGGGCAATGCTTATCAATATAAAATCAAGATGAAAGTCGACTCACGTACGTTTTTCACCAGTTCCATCTAGATATTCTGCATCTTCTTTTAACTGTTGTGGTCTTGGGCAAGGTTTATCAATATTAGGTGGCACAACAGACTTGAACCTTTTCTTCTCAATAAGATCCTTCATATTAGCTTAGTGAAATTAACTTGTTCATATGCATTTTACTCGTCAAGCTCTGGGGTGTACTTTATGTTAAACAAAACGGTCCATTCCTTGAATTGTGCTCTTGCTTGGATCTTTATGGAGTGGAAAAGTGTTTCATGTAAGCTAGTCATTTTCAGATTAGCAGATGTTGGTTACTTTATCCTTATGTTTTCAGTCATCTTTCATCAGGTTCTGTGGGGTTATTAATTCCTTCGTGAAGCGAACTGTTGAAACAACCCCTAGTAGCATTGCAACTGCACAACCAAAAATTGTGGGATTGCCAGGTCCATCCAAGAATTCTTATGAACATGAAATTGTCGCTGTGCCACCACCGCAACAAACTATTGTTAAGCAGTCAGGCTCTGAGGTTTGTCTACAACTTCCACATCTGGTTAAAGCTGTTGCATTGTAACTAATGAAATTACAAATCATGATCAGGCCTTGAAGCCTCATACAGATAAAGAAAAAGTCTCCCCTTTGAGTACCAATACTAAAAAAGGTCCTAGTGATAAAAGCACCTCGGGTAACGACAGTTCATTAGCAAATTTGTGGGGCAGTGCATATACGAAGTCAAAACCTGATAGTGAACCAGCAAACAACAATTACAACCCAAAGTTTACTGGTTAGCATCTGTTCTTGTACTCAATCTAAAACGTTTCACTACTTAGCGTTCTTTCTATCCATTTTACAAGTTAACTTCTATTCAATGGCCCATAACTTTGTTTTTATCAAAGTGTTTCATTTCAAATTTGATTCGCTAAATCTGAATGAGGTTAGATGGTTCAGAAACTAAAGTTGATGCTAAGAAGATCATAGCGGATATTGGAAGTGATGGTGAGAATCAAGATGTCAAGTTTATGCGGACTGCAAATGGTGGATGTTATAGAAAAAGGCGGATGGTTCTTGATTATTCAGATGATGAGTTTGATAATGCAGTCAGTCTAGCTTCACCTGAAATTTCAAAGAAACAAATCAGTGAAATTTTTATTTCGGGCAAACCCAATTTTAATGAACCAAAAGGAGATGACCTGAAGATCAAGAAAGAGAATCTAACTGTTAGAGCATCTAATCAACTTGTAAGGCAAGATTCTACCTCTGTCAGCAAAGGTATCAGCTCTAGTACTTCTTCAGAGAAGATTCGTCAATGTACTACTGGCGATGATGTGGAAGAGAATGTGTCTGGTAATATTGCCTCCAAGTCTCCCAAAAGGAGAAAAGTATTGAAGACACGGATTGATGAGCGTGGCAGAGAAGGTGCACCCATGTTCCCTTTTTTTTTTAGCTTCAGAAATTCCTTCATGGAACATTGTCTGCTTTAATCTGTTATTTTCTTCTTTTCTTTGTCTCTTTTTAGGTTCTTTGTAGCCTAATTTATATTTTCTAAACACTGTTCCCAGTCTTTTGTCAAAAGAATAGTTTTTTTAATCACAGTTTTTAAGTCTTAAGTAATACCATCCAAGTTAACTTGTTAAGGTTTTGGAACAACTTCACTAGATATTTTGAAATTATGAAGGTTAATAAGTAAAAGTTCATGCGCTCTTCTTCGTTGTAGTATTCAGTTAGTATGATAGTTCTTGCCTGTTGCAGTAACTGAGGTGGTTTGGGAGGGTAAGGAGAGTGAAATGAAGAAAGCTGAAAGTAATATGGCAAAGGATGCAGAAACCACCATGTTAAAGAATGCTGAAATAAATGCAGTCACTAACATTGTCAAAAACAGGTTAGCGTCATTGCTTGTTGATCTCTCGTTTAACACTACTATCTTTAATGCCATGACAATCATATGGTACTTTTTGAATATAATGCTTTTATGGTAAATGTTAGTGGCGAGACTATATCATGAGAATTATTATTTATAATAAAGGATTTCATTTCAAATACTGCTTCCCCAAGTATCCATGCTTTTTGCTCCTTTCTGCATCTGCCAAATTCCAGCAATAACTTCGCAAACTTGGGATCAAAGATATGCAATTTCAATGTAGACAACAGATGGATAACAACTGCTGTGGCATGAGATGTCAGGTAAGAGAAACAAAGAGAGACAAAGGTGGAAGAGGTTTAAGAGGAGAAATTGTTAGAAATGATTGCTTCTTCGATATTCTTTTCTACTGACTTTTGTAGATAGGGTATGGCTGGATAACAATTGCTGTGGCATGAAATGTCGGGTGAGAGAAACAACAGGAGACAGGTGGATGAGGTTTAAGAGGAGAAATTGTTACAGATGAATGGTTATTTGATACTCTTTTCTGCTAACTATTGTAGATAGGGTATCGCACATGTATTACATGCTATGATTTCTGGCAAGCCGGAGCATTATGGTTGACCCTCTATGATATAGTTGTGCTATTACGTGGAGGCATCTTTCAAACTGCTTAGCAACTGACCACTGATGTTCATATGACCAGGCCACCTGCAACCAAGAAGTCACCCGCTGTTGGAAGCACCGCATCAACTAATGCAGGAGGCAAAGCAGTAAACAAGGGAGGAAATAAGAACCCTAAACAAGGAAATATTTTGTCGTTTTTTAAGCGTGTTTAAGGGAATTTATACAGAGGGAAATGTAATCATGTAGTTTATTAGCTTTTTGCTTTTCAGGTTTTCAGGATTGATTTAGCTTGTGGACCAGGTTTCTTGTTCATCTTATTCTATTTAGAATCTGGAAGTTACACAGTCCATTGTACTCTTTGCTTCACACAAAGTGTACTTTCCACTTTGAATCGGCAAAAGATACTTCGATTTTTAGCTCAACGAAGGCTAACCGTTGGAGTCTGCATCTTTCCGTGATTATCCTTTTAAGATCAGGTTGATATGTTTCAACTTTCAGGTCAACAGACTTTTTTCTTTTTGGCTCATTCCATTCTTTTCTTCTGCTGCACATTGTATGACTTTGTTCGAGTCCTGGAAAGCAAACGAAAATAGATTATTGTCGTTACGGTGCTAATTAATTTGCAATCAAGTGGAACATTTTTCCTTGTAATCTCGAGTATTCATGAACACCTATGTTTATAGCCTGGCTTAACTCGGTCTGGACAATTTTTTATTTTTTAAATTCTAAGTGCACGACACTATATCGTTTTCAACAAAATGACTCTCATCTATGCCTATACTCAGCCTGGCTATTTTTTTTTTAAAATTAAAAATGCGGCCTATGTTAATGTATACATGAGCATACATATTGCAACTTTATTATGAATTTGCACTCCAACTTTGCTCACACATGTTCTAACCTCTATCCGGTCATTTTCTGCTTCTTGTTTGTAACCAAATGCCAAGTTCAGCCGTCAGGGTTTTAAAAACTGCCGTTAATTAAAAAAAATACGGAACATCAATAGAGTAACAATTTAAGAAGAAAATATGATATCTTAAAACACAGCCACATCCCTACATCATATGGATTGGTGAATCTTTATGTTAACAGGTACCATACTACTAGTATATTATTTAGGCTAGTTAGGCCCGACACCTGTTGAAAGCTCACTCTTATAAAGAACCAAAATAAACTTTATTTTTGACTCAGAGAAAAATATATGAGAAAAAAAAATAAGATTTAAGTTTTTTTTTTTGACACTTTTGCACAGGGCTTATCAAAGGTTAAGAACAGCCCTGATACTAGTGAATTATGCGCATGGAATTATGGTGGTTTATGGGACGCACTATCAACTGTTTGCTTGATGGTCTAACGTCAGCAGTCCGCACTTCTTATCCAGTAAATGAAATTTCAGTCAACCGCCCAACACTTCAGGTGCTCAGTCTAACCCAATTTGCAAACCTCTAGGAACAAAGGTTTTAGGATATACTCATTTTCAATTTTACTAAGAAGGAATTCTCTCGCTGTACTTGAATTAATCATGGCTACAGAAAAATAGGCATAGTAAGAAAAGGCAAGCAATTGAATAATCCAAGTTATCGGAATTAATATACATTATTTACAATTATTCATGCCCATGGATGGTGCAAAATGGTCTGCTTTTCAGGAGTCACGGATCAAATTGGTTGGTTCACTCATAACATACTTCGGTAATTCATATTTTGCACCTGCCAATCATGAATGTGTCATAGGATCATCAATATGACTGTCATACAAGGCATAATTACCAAAATTTATCATCCAAAAGGTAAAAGAAATTCAAGGGCTGAGACATATTACGGAATTTTCTATAGAATGCAGGCCTTAAGTGAATTATGTCAAAAACAATTAGAAAAGCACTGTTTACCTCTCTCATCGTAGCATACTGTCAAATCAGCATTCTGAACAATTACACCAGCACTGTCCACAATGGCTTGAGCAAGGGCAATGTCAGCTTCAGCAGCAGCTCGGAGTGCATCCCAAATCTCTGAAGTCCAGAAAGGTCATATTTGCCTTGAGAATTTCAATATAAGCATCGACTTTTTCATCAAGTTTGGTAATCATGTTATAACGGAGATTTGGATAAATTGCTCAGCCAATCAGATTAGAATACACTGTTGATTTTGGTCATGTGAATATTGTAAGTCCGAGAAAGAAGTTAATATTGTACAATATGAAGCTAACAATGTAGTGATTCCTCCTTTATAACTCAAACTACTGTCATTTCTCAGCTATACTCCACTTGCACAATAAGGTCAAGCAGGGATCACAAGTTTGTCCAGTTTGATCATAGTTTTTTCCACAGCATTTTCCATTCTTCAAGACAGCCCAGAATCCTCCAAAAAACATACAGAGAAACTAAATTATCTCATCATATTGCAGCCATTCACTAGAATTGCCAGAAGTTCTGTTAAACTGCTGTGACGCACTAATCTTATAACTAGCATTAATTTATTATACATAGTCAAATGCTGCACCCTGCAATATATTACGGTCAGAAATGTTTCTGATAATGAAATAAAGACACTGTTCTAATTTCCATCACAATTTTTCAGTCAAATAACACTGCTGGGCAGTCCTTTCATACATCCTAATGAGGTTTCACACTTAACAATCAGAAAGATGAGCTCGCATCAAGAAATTAAAAAAGAAAAAAAGTGATGCAAGTAATTAACATCAGCTTGCAACAAAGATAGATTTAAGTAGTCTTCTATTTTCCAAATTATAAGAGTAAGCTTATACGGCAGCTAGAACAGAGGGCATAAACAAAGCTCTACCATGCTATCTACAATAGCTAAAATAGTCTTGCCAGCTAGATTCTTCTCTGATAGAAAAATCTAAACCAAAATAGAAGTTCCTTTTGTCTGTATAGTTAGTCATTCTCAATCATCCAACTCAAAATTACAATGAATGTTATACTTCATCCAAATCCCATATGAAAGGATTATCTGTAAAAGTATTCAATCAATTATGTTCATAGAGACACTAGAAAATCCTCCCACCTCCCAGTCTATCCAATGACCTTTTCCTGTTAATTTGTTCTACAAAGATATTGTTAGCCACATTTATGCCACTGTTAGTATACTATTCACTTTATCGCTTCTACATTTAAATTTGTATTCTGAAACAAAAACCAATTACATAAGCTTCTTCCACTTCATCATTTTGATAATGTTAATAGGTAAAAAGTAGTGCACAGGAATCTTTACATTAATGACAAAAAAAGGAAGCAATGGACACTCGACCATATAAATCTCAAAGTAAATTGTCCTACATGGTCATTTTGTGCATCATAAATGCAAAACTTCACCCTGAAAGACGTCTTTCCTTTCAAAATTTGTAAGCTTTCTCCTATTGGTTCTCTGAATAAAAGGCTTAGAGTTGCAATATGAACACACAGGAATTTGTTTACAGAAGTCCAATGGGTATGACCAGGCACCAGAACTTCCATTTGTTTCTGCCTCATCATCCATTTAAAAGGTTAAATAACATACGTTTAGACATACGTAGCTCAGTTTCCCTTCACTTGCTTATCAATTATCTGAATATCTCTTATTTCTGCTACTATTTGACTAAATATAACTGACTTTGTTTACCAAAAGAAAACAAAATTAGCCTACTTTGACCAGAATATCATTATAAAATCTTATTAACATAATAAAACAAGCAATCACTAGTATCAATTGCATGAAGTTTAGATTTGTTAATGACCAGAATATCATTAATTAATCCTTTTCTGGAACTGTTATTAACCACTGACCAACCATGCTGCTTGTTTAGTTTAAAAGCATATATGATCATTTAATATTTTTAAAATCCTGTAATCAACTGCTCCCCATGTTCAAAAACCAATGATAAATTAGATATTCCAAAAAAAATAAACTACCTTTCCTTCCACCATAATGAGGAGCAGTATCCCAAAACTCGTCACGCATTTGTATAAGCTCCGTCTTTGATATAGGCTGAGGATGCTTCCATGGTTTTGGCTTTCTTATCTTCTTTGCACTTACTATCATAATCATAAGTTACAAGTATTTCAAACTCCAGAAGTTGTTAAGAAAAGATAAACAATGATGAAGGTTATTCCTGCTAATATACTTGCTAGCTACAGCTATAAACTTAAGCTAAGAAAATGAACATACAAAATTAAATCACAAGTTGCAACATTCCACCTATGCTTCAACATAATCAACAGGACGAGAATTTGGATGCCAAGCATGAAAGAAATTGAACATCTCTAACATACACACTCAAAATTTTCACCCTATAATTTTCTATAAAATGCAACAAACAAGTACCCACCAAACATATGATGTAATAAAAAGCCCATGAACCATTACAGCTTTAGCTTGATGGAAGGGAGGTAGGAGCACATTCCCATTTAATAGGGCTTAAGTCCTGATAGATATAAACACTGACGGCTGTTTGACTTAATGTGTCTATATATTACCAATTACCACCATAAAAAAGGAAAATATAGAGCGTATGACAACATGCTGTTACATTTTGACCATAATATCGAGATCGACAAGGTTTCACATGCTCTACATTATAAATATAAATCAAGCTCCAGTTAGTATAGAATGGAAATTTACTGCTTTAGCTTCACTTATTGGTATGAATGGTTACATACATAGATCTTCTTTCTTAACCCCTCTCAAAAAATGCTTGGTTTGGCAATAACATCATATCAAGTTTACAACATCATTTAAAATTATCATTGTGTTACAGATTATCAATTAATGTACAGATATTTATGGGGATTATAGCTTGATCTTAGGAAGCTTAATTGTACGGATTGACATTATTTCACTACCATCTGTAGCACACATCATGCATATAAATAGAGGTGTATAATAAATACAAATCATCAAGTATTCTTAACATAGTATCAGAGCCATACTTGGCTGTCTGAAATTAAACGTTCTGCCCAAGTGCAGAATTTCAGTTTTGTTTTTCGACTTGTTGTAGTGTTTGGGTGACCAGTTTAAGGTGACATTTGAGTCTCACTGCCCGCACCAATGGAGTCGCCAGCCACCGACCGGCCTCTGATCAATAGCTGGTCACCGGAGGTCTTGCGAGTGAGCCACACAAGCCACCAGAAAGGTTTGCCATCTGTCCTACGAGCCAGCACATGAAAGCGCATGTGATGGAGCTGTGACTCCCATTGCCTCTTTTGACGTTGCCTCTCCCTTCCAACTCACTTGGGTATCTGATCCACCACCACCACCATCGACCGCCTAGGGGTTTGTGCACTGTTCTGTCACTTAGCCTGATTACAAAGACTACTTTATGTTTTCAACAGTTTTGGTGATATTGCCACCATAGGTAACTCATTTTTTGTTATTGGAAACTGCAGGTTCCTTGGATGTGGAATAGCTAACTTGATAGCAAGTACTTAGACTTATGGAGTTTCTTCAATATCTTACTCATCGCCAAATAATTTTGACATAGTTTTGTGGGTATATTTTCTTCATTTTCTATGGATGATGAAAATAAATCAACTATGGTTACGGATATTATTCCAGTGATTTCTAAAATCATCGAACATAAGTTGATAGGTCCTAATTATCTAAACTAAAGCAAAACTTTTACGATTTATTTGCGTGGTATTTTCAAGGATGACCATCTTACAGATGATCCACCTTCTGATAATACAAGAATGGAATGGCTAAAAGATGATGTCAAATTATTCTTGCAAAATTGGAATACGATAGATTCTGAAGCGGTTAGCATGATTAATCACTGTGAGTATGTTAAGAAATTAATGGAGTACCTGGAATTTTTGTATTTGGGAAAAAAGGATATCTCTCATGTCTATGGGATCTGTAAGAATTTTTATAGGGCTGAACAACATGATCATTCTCTTTAATCATATTTTATGAATTTAAAACTGGTTTATGAAGAACTCAATATTTTGTTTCCTTTTAGTCCTAATATTAAGGTACAACAAACTCAACAGGAAGAAATGGTAGTCATGAGTTTTTTGGCAGGCCTTAATTCTCAATTTGATACAGCAAAGTCACAAATATTCTATAGAGCAAAAATTTCCTCATTACACAAGGCATTCTGCAGAGTTCTAGGTATAGATTATACTATTATTGTTGCTCCACCTGTTTAGGCTTCAAGTGCTCTTGTCAGTCAAACTAATAAACGTTCTTCTAATAGAAGTCAAAATAAAGGAAACAACAGTAAGGGCTGAGAAAAGAGGAATCATGATACAAGAAGTGTTGAATGTAACTACTCTCATGAGCTAGATCATATCAAACGCACATGTCTAAAACTGGAAAACAAATCAAAAAAATCTCACTCAGCTCGTGTTGCAGCTATTCCTACCACACCCAACACATCTTTAGAGAAAACATTCTTAGACTCTGCGGATGAATTTGCTAAATTTTGTCAGTACAAAGAAGCCATGCAGAGCTCATCTAACTGTATCACTGCCATTGATGAAACAGGTAATCTTGACAAGCTTCTCCTTTCTTCCTCCAACACCCAGCTAGTCATTGATTCTAGTGCTAATAACCATATGATAGGTCATCCCAATCTTCTTACTACCTTTACACCCCACAATTCTCCTTCCAAAGTCACGTTAGCAGATTATTCTACCTTATCTACTCTTGGTTTTGGAACTGCTCACCCTACTCCTTTACTTTCCCTATCATATATGATACGCCTACTAGGATTTTCTTTTAACTTAACATTTGTTAGCAAAATTACTTGAGCTCTTCATGATAGTATGACAAAGAAGCTAATTGGTAGTGGACATGTGTCAGGAGGCCTCTACGTTCTAGATATCCATGAATAGGTGCCTAGACCCATTACTTGCTCCGTGATCTCAACTCCTTTTGAAGCACAATTTTGGTTAGACCATCTATCCCTGTTTGAGTTAAAGAAACTATATCCAAAATTTAAAAATGTCTTGTCTCTAGATTGTGAGTCATGTCAATTTGTAAAACATCATTGTTTGTCTACCGTTCCTTAAGTCAATAAAAGAGTTAGTTTCCTATTTGATATTACATTCAGACTCTTGGAGTCCATTTCCCATTATACCTAAAACTGGGTTTCAGTATTTTGTGAACTTTATTGATAACTTTTCTTGGATGAGTTGGCTTTGTTTAATGAAAAATCATTCTGAGCTACTTTTTCATTTTACCACTTTCTATGCTGAAATCAAAACACAATTGAATGTTTCCTTACATACTTAGCAAAGTCATAATGCCAAAGAATATCTTTATGATCTCTTCCAAACTTACATGCTTAAAAAAGACATCATTCACCAAACTTCTTCTGTAGATACATACAATCTCAAAACGGTGTAACTGAAAGAAAAAACAGACATCTCCTCGAAATGGCCAGAGCACTTCTATTCAACACACATGTATCCAAGTATTTCTGGGCTGATGTGGTCTCTACAGTTCTTTTTTGATTAATCGTCTGCCATCCATCCTTCATGATAAGATTCCTTATCATATTCTCTTTCACATTAAACTCTTGTTCACTATTAAGCCTCGTATATTTGGGAGTACATGTTTTGTCCATGATATTCGTCCTCATGTCTATAAGTTAATCCCAAATTTATAAAATGTGTCTTCTGAGGTTATTCTTGCCTTTAAAAAAGGCATCAATGTTATTTTGAGACTGAAGAACAGGTAGGATTTGGACTAGAGGAATTTTGAGACTAAAGAATTTTACAGATTTGCTCTATCTGTTCCTTTGTGAAAGGCTGCGTGTTAGAAGACGTTTCGGGCCTTGATTCAATAGTGTTGGCTTGGGAGTTATGGTTGTTTTTTTTCAGCTTCCCATGAATTTTTTGGCATGTTTCCTAGGTGTGTGAATCACGTTTATAATGATCACATCACGTCTTTTTGTTATTTTTTTCTCTCTCCCTTAGCATCTATTCCTTTTGACATGAGTGTAGAACCTTCAGCCTTTGATTTGGTGTTGCCAACCATCACTTTCCGCCTCATCTCCTCTCTCCTTACTTTCGAGAAAACCTCTTTGATAGAGGGTAAAGGCTTTCTTCCCAAAATTCAGCCTCTAACTTCATCAAATTCTTGATTCAATCATGCAAGAAAAACATAAACTCATCATTTTCTTCCCTTTTCTTATGCTGAATACTATCATTTGGACAATCCCAATCATCTTCATAACATAGGTCCAATTCCTGCCACAAGGTTACAAGTTCGTTATAAAACAATGTAACATCACGGTCTCCTTGCTTGGCCTTCCATAGCTTCGTTATTAGTTCAAAAACTTGACAAGAAATTTCAATATCAGAAAACATCTCTTGAACGGCATCCTGTACATCCTTCGTTGTTGGTAAAAAAAATGAGGCTTTCTAATTGCAAGTTCCATGGAATTAATCAACCAAGTTGTGATCAAAGAATTTTTGGACCTTCATATTGCCATATTTGGATCATTTGAGTGTCGTCTCTCCCGTCAAATACCTGAGTTTTCCTATATCTTCAATGGCCAACTTTATTGTTTATTCAATTGAAAAGGCGAGTTTGAGCTAAGAAAATCACGGTTATGTTGTCCGTTTCCAGTCATAACACTAGGATCAGTAACACTCGGACTGCTTAAATCATTGTTGGAGGATGAAGAGTTTCTCCATTGGCCAGTTACAGCTAGGCGATAGTCTATTTAGGACTGATTTGAATGAAGAAAGGAAGACAAAAGATAATGTAGAAGATGAAGAAAGAGGACAAAGTAATTCTTTCTTAATTTTTCTATGAATAGTACGAGGAATATATAGGAAAATACAACCCTAATTACCTTCTTAAATTAGGAAGAAACTATTTATTCTAAGTAATAAAATCGCGCTAATTAATAGAATATTAACTAATTATCTATAGAGAATCAGCTAATTAATTCTAGAGATAATAGCTCATTATTTCCATAATATCAACAAAATTGCATCTAGAAAAGAAAAGAAACTGAAGGATTGTTTTAGAAGTATATGAGCTCCCTGCTTAACATTATACAAAGAAACTAAAGGATTGTTTTAGAAGTATATGAGCTCCATGCCATAAATTATAAAATTGTAGGATAAGCACAGTAAAAAAAAAGGTTGATAACCACAAAAGCTTCAAGGTCATGGATGAGGAACCACTAAACTCAACCTGGAGACCTTATTGCTATCAAGACTAATACAAAGTCTCATTCATACATTTGCCTATTTGTTTATCAAGATTTGATTCTCTAAGAACACAAAAATATTCAACAACAATGAATAGAACAAATAATAAATGTAGATCGATGCTATTATCAAAAAAATATGCTTTGTCATAGGGATACCTGGTATTAGGTATTAGTTTTATGGTCCTTCAAATTCTAGTCGGTGTCAATATGGAGAAAGGAAAAACATGCTAAGGAACTGTTTGAAGTCCGAACTTTTTGGCAAAAAATATTTCTCAACTCCAAAATGTTGGTATTGCAGGAGGTTTAGGACACAACTAACATTCAAGATGAGTTGTAGTTGATGAGATATCCTATCTATATTGCTTCCAAAAAAATCGGCTTCTGGGAAAGTTATTTGAATTAAGATAGCTAACTTCGGTACAGATACACTTTGCCGAGGAAACGTAATTACCATAACCCTGCAAATTCATCGACTCGTATTGTATAGTAATTATGAACTTAAAGTAGAAAGCAATTGACAATTCAAAGTTAGACTACGTCAATATATATATATATATGTAGGCGACAGCTTAACATCAATCTCTAGGAACATACAGAATAAGAAAAATGATAGATTGATTTTCTGTTCTATGAATTTAGATTAAAAAATTATATTCTTTAAAAAATATTCAATAAACAAGTATTCTTCATCTTCTTATTCTCTTTCAGTTCATAGGAAACAAACAGTAGGTTTCTCTTTAATACAACACCTAAACTTCCTCGTTTGTTGAAACTCTACTCCATGGATTTCCTAACCACAATCTAGAATCTGGAAATTCAAAGCCAAATCATACCAACCTAAACTGAAAAACAAACCACCAAGACTAAAAACATAGATTAACAAAAGCCATCACCAAGAAACAAGCTGCACATTTGCCAAAAAAACACAAAAAGAAAAAGAGCTACAAGGTTTAACGTCAGTTACACATTTCTTTTCCTAATTGTGGAAGTGCGTATTATGTTCAATATAATAAAATTCTTCCTTTTTCCTATAATGTGAAGGGCAAACAAGCACGGAAAGATTCACTTCACTAGTGTATGGCCAAATTTTCCGAAGATCTTTGGCCTTCCAAACAGAAGGGGGGGAGAGAGAGAGAGAGAGAGATGATACAGTGATCTTACCGCCCCCTTCGGAATGTGACGATCCAGCACAGCCCATTTTTCTGCTTCTTTCTTTTCTTAATTCTATCCGCTTTCAACGTACATACAATTACAAGACAATTCTTCAAGAGAGAGATAGACAAGTCAGTGGAATTTCTCCCCACTTATCGTGTTTTTCTTTTTTTTTTTTTAAGACTGAAGACTACAACTAACAAATATTATATTTTTAAATAAATAATAATCCCCAAGTTTTCTTAAAGGACGGATCCCATGTAAGTGACAACTATTCATCACGATTGATCAATTATTGTTCCAAAGCTAATGCCGTTAGCCGTGGACAAATTCGAGACTTCTTCAACTTATCCATCGAATTTTCATCAACTTTCTAATTATTCTATAACTAAATTTCTCCCATAAATTAATGTTTTTGGAACTTCAACTTCTATGTTTATTTTATCCTAGTCTTATATATGTGTGTGTATATATATATATATATTCTTATCTTCATAATTGTTATTTTGTTAAATTAATATAAAATTGTTTAATTGACTTTTAATTAATTTTTTATTGAATTTCAGATATCAGCAAAATTTAAAACATGTTTTAGTGTTATCTTCTTTATTAGATCATAATATAAATATTTAAAGATTTAACCCTCAATTAGGAAAACAAAAAGGTAGAATTAAAATGAAAATTTTCAAAAATTTATTACCAATGTCTTTAAAAATAGTATTGTAGCAATTTCTTGACAATGTTTTATATTGAATATAAACATTTATTTTATATCATGGTTATTAGTTATACTCTATTATAATTTTAAATGATCTTTGTTCTATGTTTTTTTTCCCCAAAATGTAAATAATTTGGTATCTATAATTGAAATTGTTACGACCGTTTAAACATGTTTATTTTTTGTTCATAATATCATACCTTAATAACAATTCTATTTATGTGAAAAATTAGGACTAGAACTTAATCCAATACCATCATTATGCTATATTGACCATCCTCTCATCTTCCCCTACCTCACCTATAATATCCCATATTCGGAGCTAGATTCTAAAATAGTGAATTGAGAATGCAACATCCCACTACTATAGGGTACATTCCCAAACTTTAGGAACATAACCTACGATAATGGTATGTTGAGGCAATAACAAATCCGACTTACACGTGGCATCATCTAACATCATCAGAAGTCATCTAATTTTATTTTTTTTACTAAAACATTCATTGCATTCATTCACAACTAATTACACTGTCTTCATTAGGTGTATGTCTATACAAACCCTGATACAGGTTCTAGCAAAGTCTACAAAATAAAAGAAAACTATATCACTTCCGATGTCAGCTGACAGACCTCTGAGCCATTACTCTATCCAACAGAATCCTTAAGTCTTGACTAATAACTTAGGTCTCCTG
>JANQAP020000103.1:1335931-1346078 GCA_026874005.2 Erythroxylum coriaceum
TTAGATATGCATAAGATGGGTCCTAGGTAGCTTAAGGAGTTGGAAATGTGGAATTTGACCCGTAACTGTCCGTTAAACGGACTTGATGTCCGTTTGGCGGACCTTCTCTGGTGTTTCAGGGTTTTTGCTCAGTTGGTGTCCCTTTGGAGGGACTTTTATGTCCGCTAAGAGGGCCTTCTTGGGTCTAAAAATGTCCCAGCTCAGTCTATGTCCGTTTGAAGGGACATTATGTCCGTTAAACAGACACTTTCGAGACAGCTACAGTAAATTACGATTTTGACCCATTTTTGAAGCATAATATCGCTTTGTGGTCTTCATGAAAGTTGTAGATATAGAAGTCTTCTTTAAAATGGTCAAATAATGGCCTCATTCCAAGATTTCTAAAGAAAGTTATACTAATTCTCTCAAGATAGGTACTTTATGATTGAGGATATAAACATCGTTTAAATGTTTTGTCCATAACTTTATCGTCCGACCACCAAATGAAGTGATTCTTAAAGCAATGGTTTCCTAACACATTCTTCTATCCCTACAACACAACTAGAGTTTTGGAGATACAATTGTGTTGAAGAAGTCAATTATGATTTTGGTGATTGACTAGTGTGGGCACACCACTCTTGTGAGAAATGGCTAATACGGGTTCTTAGAGATAACCCTCAAGATAATACGCAAACACACGTCTTATAATGACTTCGAATGTTGGGCTCTAGAAACGGGGTCCAACAGCATCTATATCAATTCCACCCTATAGGATGGCTCTAGCAGAATTGAAGGAGCTTAAAGAGCAATTAGAAGAGCTGTTGGAGAAAGGTTTTATTAGGCCTACCTCTTCGCCTTGGAGAGCTCCAGTTCTTTTTGCGAAAAAGAAAGATGGATCCTTGAGGATGTGTATGGATTACAGGAAGCTTAGTCATGTCACTATCAAGAATAGATACCCCCTTCCATGCATAGATGATCTGTTTGATCAGCTGTAAGGAGTAAAAGCCTTCTCCAAGATAGATTTGAGATCAGGTTATCATCAATTGCGAATAAAAGAGTCTGATGTGTCAAAGACTACTTTCAAAACACGATGTGGGCATTTTGAGTTTTTAGTTATGCCCTTTGGGTTAACCAATGCCCCTGCAACCTTGATGGACCTCATGAATAGAATCTTCAAGCATTTCCTAGACTAATTTGTCATAGTCTTTATTGATGATATATTGGTTTATTCCAAAAGCAATAAGGAGCATAAAGAACATTTGAGGATTGTCTTGAAGACATTGACAGAGAAAGAGTTGTATGCCAAATTTGATAAATGTGAGTTTTGGCTAAAGGAAGTGGTGTTTCTTGGACACGTGATTTTGAAAAAAGGAGTACATGTGGATCCAAGAAAAATAGAAGCAGTAATTAAATGGGAAGCACCCAAGAATGTGGCAGAAGTGAGGAGTTTCTTAGGATTGACTGGTTATTACAAACGATTTATGAAAGGCTTTTCTATGATAGCAACTCCACTCACCAAATTGACAAAGAAGAGTTAGAAATTTGTGTGGACAGAAGAATGTCAATGAAGCTTTGAGGAATTAAAGAAGAAGCTTACAACCGTGCCAATTTTGACTTTGTCTTCTGACAGTGATAGATATACAGTGTATAGTGATGCTTTGAGGAAAGGATTAGAGTTTGTGTTGATGCAAGGAAATAAAGTAATTGCCTATGCCTCCAAGCAATTAAAACCTTATGAAATGAATTATCCTACGAATGACTTGGAATTAGCTATTATAGTCTTTGCATTGAAAAAATGGAGACATTATTTATATGGAGTCACCACTAAGGTATTTACAGACCACAAGAGTCTTAAATATTTGATGAGTTAAAAAGAGTTGAATTTGAGGCAAAGGAGATGGTTAGAATTATTGAAGGACTATGACTTGATGATAGACTACCACTTAGAGAAAGCTAATGTAGTAGTGGATGCATTGAGTAGGAAGTTTACTATGACACATGTGAAGACGATATATCTTCTTTTGTTGAAGGAATTAGCCAAATTGAAGGTGACATTGAGGCAAGCCGAATTTGGTGGTATATTGGATAATTTTAGAGTAAGGGTAGTATTGAATGAGAAAATTAAGAAATTGCAGGAATAAGATGAATACTTGAGGGAGATCAGAGAAGAAATTAAAAATGGTAAGTCTTCGAAAATAAAAGTGAGAGAAGATGGATTGATAGTGGTAGGCAATAGATTATGTATTTCAGATATGTAAGAGTTGAAGGATGAAATCCTTGATGAGGCACACAATGTTCCATATGCAATGCACCCGGGGAGTACCAGAATGTATAGAGATTTAAAGGAACACTTCTGGTGGAGAGGAATGAAGAAGGACATTGTAGAGTATGTTGGAAAATGTTTGGTATGTCAACAAGTTAAAGCAGAACATCAAGCACCCGCCGGTAAGCTTAAGCCTTTGTCTATTCCTGAATGGTAATGGGAAAAGATTACAATGGATTTCTTAATAGGATTACCAAAGACCAACAGGAAGCATGAGGCAGTATGGGTGATTGTCGATAGGCTGACCAAGTCAGCGCATTTCTTTCCTATTAGACAGACAGATTCTCTGAATTCCTTGGCCAAGAAATACATAGATGAAATAATCAGACTTCATAAGATTCTAAGTTCCATAGTCTCCGATAGAGATCCCAGATTCACCTCAAGATTTTGGGAAAGTTTGCAAGAGGCTTTAGGAACCAAATTGCATTTTAGTATAGCCTTTCATCCACAGACAGATGATCAATCAGAGAAGACGATAAGGACATTGAAGGCAATGTTACGAGCTTATGTTATAGACTTAAAAGGCTCATGGGATGAACATTTACCCTTGATTGAATTTGCTTATAATAATTCCTATCACCCAAGAATTCAAATGGCACCTTATGAAGTTTTGTACGGTAGAAGGTGCAGAACTCCTATTTGTTGGGAAGAAGAAGGTGAAAGAAAACTGATAGGACCTGAGTTGGTACAAGTTACAGTTGACAAGATTAAATTGATGAAACAGAGACTCAAAGTAGCTCAAGACAAGATAAAGAGCTATACAGATGCACATAGGAAGGAGATGGAATATGAAGTGGGAGATAAAGTGTTTCTTCAAGCTTCACCATGGAAAGGAGTTTTAAGATTTGGTAAAAAGGGCAAACTCAGTCCAAGATGCATAGATCCTTATGAAATCATTGAGAAGATTGGGCCTCTCGCCTATAAGTTAACCTTGCCGCAAGAGTTGTCCAAGATTCATAATGTCTTCCATGTATCAATGCTGAGGAGATATAGATCAGATCCTTCACACGTTGTCCAACCTTCAGAAGTTCAATTTAGGGAGGATTTGACTTATGAAGAACAACCAGTGGTGATTCTAGATTTAAAGAAAAAGGTCTGAGGAATAAGACTATGAAGCTAGTAAAAGTTTTATGGAAGAATCATGCAAGAGAGGAAACAACATAGGAATCTTTGGAAGCTATGAAGGAGAAGTATCCACACCTATTTGTGGACTCAAGTAAGAATTTTGAGGACGAAATTCTTTAAGGGGGAGAAATGTTGGACCGAATTTTCTTACAATTTATTTTATTAAATTAACAAGCATAAATATAAGTAGAATTCATGGATTAAAAATTTTTAGACTTTAAATTGGTCTATTTTTATTTTCGTGAGGGAGCATAGATAAAATGGAAGAATTAGAATGAAGATAAGGAGATATAAGGTATTAGATTAGAATAAGGTATTAGATTGGAATAAGGTAGGGTAAGATTGGAAGGTTAAATTTTTGTCTTAAACTAATAAGACAAGAAGAGAAGAGAGTCGTGTGTGTTAAGAAAGAAAAAGAAAGAGAGTCGTGGAAGAAACTAGAAGAAGAGAATGAGAAACTGAAGCATAGAAAGAAAAAGAAGAAGGAAAGAAACGAGCAAAAAGAAAGAAGAGGAAGAAGATTATCAACTGATTTTTCTTTTTAGGTAAACCATATTATTCTCTTTGTTTTGATAGAAGAAGGAAGTAGAGAAGATAGGTTATGTGTTGAGAATGAAGAGAAAAGTAGAGAACCGAAATTCTTTTCCTTAGATTTTTATAAACCTTAACTAGATCTTAGTTCTTCTAGTTAGATAAACCAAGAATAGATTAAGTTTAAGCACGTTCATGAATATTTAAGCTTATAGAAGCTTTATTCATGTATGATGATTAAATGAAAATATGTTTGTTCTTAGGAAACCAAGATTATCGAAGGTGAGAACAAGAGGAAAGACAAACTTGATCTTGGAAATATCAAGTAAATAGGTAGGTAATATGTTTATAGTTTTTGTGATGATGAGCTGAAAATTATTTATTTGTATGTGTACTTAAATGCTTGCTTTTACTCATTGTGAATGTGGGAAAAATGTCCTATGAATTTGTTATCATGTTTACTTTGAAAGAAACTGTAATTTAGTATTGATGCAAAGCAGAAAATTTAAGAAGCATGAAAATATGAATATGTTATAAAATATGTATGCATCTGAAACTTTGCTTATGTGGATAAGAGAGATACCATTTCATTCGTCACATGCACGTCGACTTAAAGCCTTCTCCCGGCTGCCCGATTGTGGCAAATGAGCTTCGAAAGATGGACTCATTTCGTTCATGGTGTAAACTTCGATTTTGCCATTTCGTTCTGTGGGATTCTCTCGAGCCATTATGTTTGTGCATTACATCTTGAATTGTTGAGCATAAAGCATAATTGAGTTTTATGATTTGATTATTAATTGATTTTATGATCGGATTTGTAAGATGAAGTATCCATGTTTATGTAAAATTTTCAAATTTAGAATGTGAATGTTGTGATTTGTTGAAATTAAAATAATTTTATATATATATATAGATATGTGCTTGATTTGTGTATAGTTCGTTATCACTGGCTATAAACATATTAGCCATTGAGCTTCTCAGCTCACCCCATAAATTTTTCCACTCTTCAGTTACAGACAAAGTAGATCATTGAACTCTTTCAAGCTTTTGCAATCTCCAAGAATTTTAGACTTTTTGTAACTAGTTAGTTTAGAGACTTTTAGTACTTAGAAGCATATCACGCATGAGCATTCAAGATTGTAATTTTAGTATTATGATACTGATGTGGCTTCTGACTTGTAATATGAAGTTATGCACTAACTCTGTTTTGTTGAAAATTGACAGTGAAAGTTGCAAAGATTCTCTGATATATATATATGCAAAATTTTCTTTTCTGTTAAGTTGTCATTATGACTGGAAGGGAGATTATTGGTTGTGTGATGATCTTTTGATGGGTTTCCTTTAAGTAAATTATTTAAAGGGAGTTTTGTATGTATGAATTTAAATGTTGGATTCGGGTCTTTTGGTTATAGTTAATAGATATATATGTATTGACAGTAGAAATAAAAGAGGAAAAAGGAGATAAAATGTGATTTGAAACTTCAAGAAATAAACTGTATTGATCTAGGCAGAATTTGACAAAATTGTCCATATAAAAGTTGTAGATATCTCTCTTAACTTTCCAACGACATAAAGTTTGTAATTTTTTAATTTCTAGATTGAAAGTTATGAAGTTTTGAAGTTGGAATGCGCGACTAGAAAATGGCGATCGTGCTTATGCACGATCGCGACGAACCATGAAATTTTGCCATTGTTCATCATTTGTCGTGATCATGCACAAGCACAACTGCAACTTTTGTGTTTTAATAGGAAAGTCGTGATAGTGCCTCAGCACGATTGCGACTCCCAATATCTGTCACAGGCGTGAGAAATTTTCTAACACCCGTGACTTTTCCTATTCTGCACTTTGTTTGTAATTCATTAATTCAATTGCTATTTATTCACTTAACACCCAATTCAATTTATTTTCATGTTCATTTTATTCTATGTTATTTTATTTAAATTGTTGGGTATTTGTTTTTACTCCCTCTATGAATTTTATTTATTTATATAATTATTTCTAAAATTATTTATTCATTTATTTATTTATTATTTTTTTATTATTTGTATATATTAAAAAAGGGTCCCTCCATGACGTCTTTTAATTTATTTTCATGTCAAATTTATTCTAGGTTATTTATTTTAATTGCTTATGTATTGTTTTTGCTCCCACCAAAGAATTAAATTCTATATATTTTATTTAAGAATATCCCAAGTTTTGACGCCTTGTCGTCATAAAATAGAAACCGAGACCCGGGGCCAACATTAAGAAAGGTCAAAGTGGTTTTAAGTAATCTTTTTGTGCATGATTTTTTCTGTATAATTCAATCCTTTCATCATGCAATGTTTCTATTATACATAGAGCATATAATTAATGTCTACTATATTTTAAATCCAATCATATTAGCTCTCCATCATTAGCTATTGATTAAAGTAAAGACTTTTGTAAACTATTTTAAAAACATCATTCCATTGTAGCCAAGGATTTCTCAAATTAATAGTAATTGAGAACAAAAGAACATTCTCCCTAATTACTTTGCGGTGATTCTTGATCACTTAACTACCTCTATATAATTCATGCTACCTCCAATGACTACCAACTGAACTCCCTATTATTAAAATAGGTCATAAGTAGTAATAAAACATGGCAATACCTATATAAGATAACATTGGAGACCTCAAGTCAAAGACTCACTTATACAATCATCACAATGAGAATTTCCATAGACATATAAGTAATGTTCCAAATGGATTTCTCATATATGGTCAATTCAGTGAACTTGCTCTCTAACAAGCACCCACATGTTTGTTTAAGTATCTTCATACTTTAGTCTATGAGATCGACTACTT
The DNA here is from genome assembly GCA_026874005.2 of Erythroxylum coriaceum. Classification (NCBI taxonomy): domain Eukaryota; kingdom Viridiplantae; phylum Streptophyta; class Magnoliopsida; order Malpighiales; family Erythroxylaceae; genus Erythroxylum; species Erythroxylum coriaceum. The sequence continues at coordinate 1,342,719 of JANQAP020000103.1, forward strand.
CCTTAATAAGGAAAAACATAACATGTGCTAGTATTTTTATGTTTTATTAATGTTCAGTCTTAACAAAACAATGACTAGGAACAATTTAGGAATAATACATAAATGCAATATGAATCTTATAATTATAATCTCACCACAATTTCATTTTCAATATATAATTATCTTATAGACTTTGTCACATACATCTAAATATGTACAAGATAATGAATGCCTTTAAATAATAGTAACTAAACTATAATATCCCACTTAACCAATAATCTCCCACTTACAATAAGCCAATCATTTAAGTATCTTATAATATATCACCATATGACGATCATGCTACTAGTGGGATAGTACTTAATAAGAGAATTCTACAAGATTCTCTATAATGGGTACTTGCTTAAATGTTACAACTTTCATCTTAATTATCATCATAATTAAGAAAAATTACCTAAAAACATCCTTGAATCTTTAATGGGACCTTAGATCCTTTTACATGCCCAATGGCTCTAATATTCCACAGTACATTACTATGTTGAACAATGTAAGGAACTATTCCAAGTTCATTAAAAAACTTATTGATCCAATTTATTATTTCCACTAAATTAAAAAACACATTACGGCTTAATTAGCAACTACTGCTACATTGGGGCATTTCCAATCTTAAATGATATTGTCCTAAGTAAAATAGAGTTTGATTAAGATTTACTTCTAAAGTTTTTTTTTTGAAAAAGGAAAGAAGAAAATGTATTAGTAAAGAATGAAAGAAAAGCTTACAAGAGGGTCTAAGGGGATACCCTTTGAAACTAGAGAAGTGTAATGTTTTTAACTACTCAGAACATAAAAGAGAATATGGTAGTAATAACTGCAGAAGACTAGAGCTTCGTCATATTCAGTTTATAAATCAAGTCTTTGATGTTGTCGAGGGTTTCGGAGATAAGAAGATCTATTCGTTTGGACTTAAGTTCAAACCGCCTAGCATTTCGTTCTTTCCACATTGTCTAAACACTCATACTAACAGCTGCGATATGGGGTAGCTACATCATGAAAGTGAATATTTCAACATCTCATATTCTTTTAACTATACATCAAATGTATCATCTTTGGCACTAGTTCCAATTACATGTATTGTCATGACATTTGAACTTTTCACATTTCATCTCACTCCCACTACTTATCTTGAGAACCAATCTCCTATAAGTATACACTGAAATAATTAATTTATTTAATTAGTCTGTAAGATTATATCCAACCTTTCAGATATCTTATAACCTTTTATTATTCGATTTAGTTCTAAACTTAATGGATAATATATGCTTCAACTAAGCACCACATCCTTAAATCATTAATTTTGACTCTTTCAAAGACTTAGCATTTCATATCTAATATGAAATCTTACTAATTGATTTAATTAAAACTATAGAAGTTAAGTCATTGTATTATGCATAGCTATATAAAAAGTAATATTGCATCATACAATATCTCATATTGTATTTTCCTTCTTACATAAATCCATTTTCTTATAGAATTTTATTATGCAGGTACTCACCAAAGGATTTCATTCCCTATAGACAACTGAAAATTTAAAACTCACCAAATTAATCTCATCGAAGTGCTTCAACATTCTAAATTCTTAACTTTTACTTAGATTTAAACTATTTGAACTTTTAAAAATTTTAAATCAATATTTCATTCAATACCTATGACTATATCACATAAATTCATTAGTAATATAATAAAATATAAGTATCATCATTTTATAAATTGTTATTCTATCTAATACATCAAATGTATAAATATAACAATTCATTACCATCATCATCGTTTCACCAAAGCTTACTTAGTCTTCAATTTAACAAGTTTTATAAGTTTTATCAAAAGGATACATATATCTTTGTATGTAACTTTATGATTCTCATCATGTTGATTTAACCAGCATCGCATGAAAGAATAGTCTTGATTATCCAACTTTGTATTCTAGCTACTTATGTTAAGAAAAAGTCTCCTTTGATCCAAACATACAAACTATTTGTCTAAAATTGGATCAACTACTTTAACTTAACAATCAATTTTTTATCATGCATTGAATATTATAATAATGTTGAATCTAAATTCAATATTAGATACTCATAAGCATGAACTAAAAATGAATATGATCTCTTTCATATCATATATAGGCAAGAAAACTCATGCAATCATTTTTTTATAACAACTATTATCATACTATAGCAAAGCCTTTAATTAATGTCTATATTTATGCTTTTAGTATGCTATATTAATTGAAACAATTTCATCAAGGTATTATATCTTCCAGATCTATTTTATGTAACCTCTTGCATCTTACTATCATGGTGTTGACATACATCATACATATTGTCATAAAAATTTATGAGACATTAGTCAGCTTAAAATGTTAATACATTTCGTCATCTATATGATTTTGACATATCTTTAAAACTTTAACACTAAATCCTCAACAAAGATTAATAGAAAAAATGCATAATGGACATACAATTTTTTTTCTAACTTTGAGAACTCTTCTCAAACCTAATCTTATTTCCAAGAAATTTAGTTCATTAACTCTTAGTAACAGTTATACTAATCAAGGTAAATTCCATTCAAAACAAAATAAATAGGAAGAAAAGCAAGTAACTAATTATAAACCATGACTACCAAATAAAATTAGGACTTTAATCATGTATTTGGTTACTTCCACTATTTTATTTGAAATAATAGTCCTTACTACTATTCGGAACGATTATTCTAATCTTTCTAGTGGGCTAAGATCCCATTCAAATTTAGTTGATCTTGAGTTTGCTAAACAAACCAACTAAATTTAAATTAGGTACATAATAACTTTATCAATCACATCTCATATGACTCCTAGATTAGATAGGTAACAACTTTTGCTAAAACATATATTACATATTATTCCTAACCATGCCTCTAAATTCATGTAATTATAAGTTTGCTCATCAAAATCACACAAATTTAGTTAAGTATAACTCATTTTTATAAGATTAAACATATTAGAATTAAAGTGGCCTTGAGTTTGCTCAGTAAGCCTAATAATAAACAAAACTCTAGTTTATTCTCATAACAGTGAAAAGTAACATTCATGTTCAAAACATGTACTTAACAATTTTAGAGAGGGATTTAATTTTTTTATCTCATTAAACATAAAATTACATGTAATATCATGTACATAAAATATGCAATTTAGCATGCATTATATATATATACATATTGAATCCACATAGTTATCAATCACATCTCATATCCACATAGATACTTTGAATCCGTTTGCACTTGAAATGCCACGGGTAATAGATCCATTCTCCACTTCCGCAATGTTTTGAGAAGGGCTAGTGTTTCCTT